>JANKYE010000012.1:19818625-19831827 GCA_032467995.1 Erythroxylum dillonii
GAGGTATCTAAAGGGCACTGTAGACTATGCATTATGTTATCAAGGCAATGATCTATGTATACAAGGATATACAGATGCAGACTGGGGAGGAGATTTAGATGAAAGAAAATTTACCTCAAGATATGCATTCTTACTAAACTATGGAGCAATATCATAGAAAAGTAAGAAACAATCCTGAGTTGCATTATCCACAATGGAAGCTGAATTTATAGCATTCTCAATTACAGTACAAGAGGATGTATGGCTTCATCGATTCCTAGTGCATTTAGGAGTCACTAAAAGCAAAATTAATCCAGTGACCATCAATTGTGATAGTCAAGCTGCCATCGCTTATACTAATGACCACAAATTTCATTGTAAGACAAAGTACATAGATACCAAGTATAATTATGTGAAAGATATAGTTGCACAGGGAGAAGTGAACATGAAATATATATATCTACGTGAGATATGATAGCAAACCCAATGACAAAGCTAATTTATAGAGATGTATACATTGGGCATGTAAAGTCACTAGGACTACGTAGATGTTGAAATGTACTGATAAACATTTCTTTATGTATGTTCACTCAGTCTAATGTCATATGTTTGGATATAATGTATGATGAAGATCATACATTGTGTATCATTTGATTCATGAATATATGTGTTTGTGTATAAATATATTTTGGGATGAATCATAAGTATATGAGACAGATAATAGATTGGCCCTCTCACACGGGAAATCACCTCTAGTGTTTATGCTTGCTAGAGATGAGGCATGTTTAAAGTTTATTATCTAGGTGATAATTGAGAGCGAGAAACTTAAACCATAAATGTCGCATGGAAATTGGTTTAAAGTGATTTATTAATCACTATATCTGTCTTACGTTGCCAGATGTGAGTTCTGAATAAGTTTTTTAGTAGATGAGTGAACTCAAGTTAAACATTAAGTATGTTTGAACTATCATCTGTACAGTATTTCTTAAATAAAGACGTTTAAGTTAAACGAAGTGCGTAAATACCGTAACACATGACTCATACCATGCGTGCACAACTGACAGCAAAAGGGATTAATGTAAGTCACAAGATCTCATCTTACATTATGTGAGACCCTTGAGGTTAAGAAGAACCTCACCATATACCATTATGACTCTTGTTTCATTCTTGAGAATTGAATTTAAGATTTGCTACTTTAGGTTATTGCCAAGAGATCATGTAAGATGTGATCCTATGGAATAATTCTAGGAAAGGAAATTAAATTTAATTCAAAAGAGAATTGAGAATAGAGGAAGGTTATTTAATTTAGATCATTGACTCGTATGAAAAGTATTCATAGATGGCCATCATCTCTTTAGTAGAGAACTTAAATACAGTCATGGCTTAAGAAACTAAATGAGATCAAAGGAAAAATGCAAATGCAAGATATGACCTAGGGTATAGCATACAATGTCTACTTAAGGGCTCATAAGTCCTAGGATCAATTTGTTAAATCGAGATGTCATATACACCTAACAGATATATAACAATGTACTCTCGTCGTATGCTGGTCACACCGGTTATTGAATAAGTATGAGTATTGCAGAGTTTGTTTTAAGATTAAACCCATCATGTGTGAGTGAGAGATATAAGTTATTATTACACCCATGAAGGGTATAATGTACTTAGACTCTTAAGATAACTACCAAAGGTAGTTATATGAAGACAAAATATGAATGCAACATTTTGATAAGAAAAGGACGGTGTGTGTATTTGTTGCTTAAGTTTTTTCTCAAATTTTTACGAAGAAGAGAAGAACAACTCTACAGTAAATTGGAAACAAAAAGCTCTATAACCGGTGGAATCATAACACGAATTCAAGTATGTAATTTTTGTTTTATCCGCATATGAATGATTCTATTTTTACATGATCTTTGTGGTTATGTTTTGTTCCATTAATTTCTAACAAATATTTTCCCTATATACAAGCCCTTTAACCTATCTCTTAGAAATGAAAGTCAACTCATTTACCTAAGCTCACAAGTGTCCTCATTAGCATGATGCCATGAGATAAGAATTTTATCTCTAAAAAAAACTTGGATCCTTATCTCCTCATGTTGTACATAGAACACTATTGGGTATAAATGGGTGTAAAAAATCAAGAGGAATCCTGATGCTCCATTGCTTGCCATAAGGCTTACCTTGCATTGACTACATTAAGACCTTTGATCAAGTCATTAAACTTGCAACTGTTAGTCTTATACTTACTTTTTCAATAACATGCGACCAGACTTCAAATCCAGTGGATGTTAATAATGCCTTTCTATAAGGCAGTCTTTTTAATTATGTTTTTATGTAGTTACTTTAAGGATTCATTAACTCTCAATATCGAACTTCATTCCTTCCTTGTTGTCTATGGTTTCACTAACTCTAAAAGTGACACTTATCTCTTTATCTATAATGTGGGCACATGCATTATATAGTTATTTGTGTATGTGGATGATATTATACTCACGCACAATCAATCATAAAAATACAAGAGTTCACTACTTGTCTCTCTAATTGATTCTCTCTTAAGGATCTTGGCCAACTCAACTATTTCCTAGGTATTGAATCCAATATATCTTTTAATACGTTATTTCTAACTTAATGATAATCCATCATCAACATCCTCAAGTGCACTAAAATGAATGAAGCCAAAGAGGTTATCATTCCATTATCTGCATCTATAATACTTAAACTTGATGATAGAACTCCTAGACATAATCCAATTGAGTATTGACGCGTGCTTAGCTCCCTTTAGTACCTTTCACTCACTATACTAGATATTAGTATATTGTCAATAAACTAGCTCAATTTATGCATAATCCAACTTCTCAACATTATCTTTCCAAAAAAAAAAATGCTTTGATATCTTAAAAGCACATCTTATTATGATGTATTCCCCTCCACTCATTCATCTCATGCTTTTCATTCCTTTGCTAAACTGACAGGGTTGGTGATACAAATATATGTCACTCTACCTCTACTTATATTGTCTTTCTTAGCTCTGAACCTATTAGCTGGGGTTCCAAAAAATAATATATTGTATCCCACTTGTCCGTTGAAGCTGAATATTATGCCATTATAGCCATTACTATTAATGTCGATTGTTTAACTAATATGATATAATGACTTGCCATCTCAATTTTGATAGCTCTCACAATTTATTGTGATAATATTAGAGAAACTTACTTATGTTCCAATCTTATCTTCAATTCATGCAAAAAGTATATTGATATTGATTTCACTTTATTCACGATAAAGTGTCTCCTATACAGCTTCATATTCTCACGTTCATACTATAAACTAATTATCTGACTCTCTAACTAAGCCTCTTGCTTAAAAACAATTCCTTATCCATCGTTCTAAATTGAATGCCCTTCTTAGACACTTACAATTATAGGGGTATAATAAAAATCAATCTTGTATTAGAACAATCCCAAGACTATAGTTGTTCAAATTATATTGATCGAGTATATTATAAGTTAGAATTATGCTTTTTTTTACAATATGTATAGTGTATATAGACATAAATCTTCTTGAGATTAAAAAAAACCTTCAATCTCTTTTATCTTTTACAACACACCTTTCAATACCTTAAATCACTTATCCTCACTAGAAAATTTATACTCTTGTTTATCAAGAGTACCCATAGAAATCAAATTATTTTGATGTCCTGGAACATATCATATATTTAATCTCCTAACAATTCCATCATGTGTCTACATGAATTACTAACTTTGACAACACACTCTCTATCATCATCCAATTTGACAGTATCATTTCATTTTTTAAAAGTATAGAACTAGTCCTTATTAAAACTTATATAATAAGTCTTGTCGATGTCTATCACCCATTAATTTGCAAAGTCTTAAAAACATCACCGCCTCTTCTACCCTCTTTATCAGAACTCTCTTAGAATTGCTTTTCCATTTGTTTCTCAATTCTCATTTTAAATTACCCTTTAACTTTACAATTAAAATATCAAACAACTCTAGCCTTTAATATGAATTGACTTACTCATATTTTTAAAACTCCTTTCTTCACTCCTTCCTTTATCGATAACTAGATTTATATCTAATACATATTCATATATGTCAAAGACCTGTTTCTTCAATTCCTTGGACTATAAGGTATCTTTCACATTACTGACAAGAATAGTCTCTTTATTATATAACATGGTATTAACAAAATTCTTATATGAATTGTTGTGGCTTAGTCCTTATCTTTAACTTAACCCAGTACCTTATAGATTCAAGAAGATCTTATTACAATTGTCAATTATGATCTTTCACATATGCATTTTCTAACATCCTCAATGTATAGAAAAATTGTTTTTGATATAAACAATTAGTAAGTGATTTCTGATATTTACTTTTAAATCATTTATGTAACAACGTAGCATTAGTTTTAACAACCACCTCTCTCAGAATTTCTTCACCCAGACTCAACAATTTTGTTTCAATAATTGGCCAAATGCCTATAGGATCATCAGACTACTCTACCTCAATCCACCATTTCAAACTTTATGCATAAGGTTTTTCTATTACCTTGTGCGCTTTTGACAGAATCTCTTACTACTTTGATGCCCAAATTCTTCAACATGTTTTCTTCTTCTTCCAACGATGTTTGTGCATCCTTGCAAAACAAGAACCACTCTCATCTTCACCTTTTGAAGAGTGAATTTGTTTGATCCATTGAACTTCTCAATATCAAATCTATGCAATGATATTTTGATAGCAAACCTTAGCTTTGATACTAATTATTGTGCAAACATAAGTAATATATTTAAAAAATAAGGAAGCAGAGAACACAAAAATTTTCATGCTACTAATTGATGTTCCTTACATGTATATGTAATGTAGATTCCTTTATTATTGTAAGAAAGACCATATAAAGAGAAGAATGACAACTACCACTACCATTTTGTTTCCATAGATGTCTATATTATAAACGAGTTTTTTGAGTCTATCATAGGTGCATTCAATTAAAATTCATAGTTCTTTTTTTTTTTTGTGTGGACTACATAGTCAATTCTTGTTATATATTAAGGTGATTATCTCTAACTAAATTGAAAACCACAAAACTAACTCTCTTAACTGATTACAGAATTATCTCTTATAAATTAACTTGCTAGTTGAAGTACAAAAAACATTAACGAGATGAATGGTGTTTCTTCCTAATCTTGTCACCTGGCTCGTCAAGTTCACAATTATTGTAACCATGGGGCCGCTGTCTGTAATATTCCCTCAAGTTGTCGACCAGAAAAAAGATTATGCACAAGTAGTTTTGAAAAGAAGCGTAGAGAAGAGGCTTTATTAAGAAATCAGCAAGATGATATTAAAATTTAACATAAACAGGTTTTGAGTACTCTATCCTGAACTTTTGCACGGATCACGTGGTAATCGATGCCTATATGCTTAGTGCATCATAGAAGACTGGATTTGAAGCTACATGAATATCAGATTAGTATCTCAAAAACACCAAAGCGCAGTAGGAGAATGTACAGCTTAAAAATCAAGAAAAAGATAAAGTAAGCACTGAATTTCGTAAGTAGCCATAGGCTTTTGCCCTGTTTCTGCATGAAGTCTGTAATAAAATTAAGGGTTCACTAAGAAAGAATGCAATTGAAGTGACAAATTTACGTGTTGTGGGATAAGCAGTCTAATCTAGTACGAGTCGCAATAACCCTACAACTTTATCGAATAAGTAGTTAGGGGGAAAAAAATCTAACTACATAATCTATCATTATTTAATGGCTGTTAATAATTATTATAAAATAAAATCTTCTTATTATATTTAATAGTAATAACTACTAGTAACTATTAAATAATAATTATCAAAATTTTTCTTTAAAAAATAATTTCTTAACCAAGTTATTTCAACTATCGTAAAATCTTATGAACTACTTGCAAGGTTTTTTCAAGGTTTATTGAAAAATTGAGACAACTAGTGCACTGAGCACTGTACAGGAGATTTTGGGTCTTATATATCTCAAATTCAACAACTTCTCGATTAATTTTTTATAGAGATAAAGTTTTCTAGTCTCGTACTATATGTAATTTCCTATTCTAATAATTTTACTTTTCTATTTTTAAGCCTTACAATATTAATGCTTCTTATTTTATTCCCATATGTTGATTTTCTTAATCAAAGGATACCAATTGTGATATAATTGATTAACATGATGTTGCCTAATCTATTACGAGACTAATAACACATTGTTCTATATGATGTTGTCTAATTGATTAATTTCCTATCCCAAAAAGGAGCAATTAATAAATTTATCAAAAGAGTAGGCTTCTCTAGTAAGAATCATAAGAAATTAAGTAGAGGTAATTTGGAAAAATATAAAGAAAATTTAAGTGATGAGATTCATATTCATAAAGATATTAGTAATTTGAGTAAGCGCAATCATTTACCAAATGCATCCAATTTAGAAAATTTAAGAGTAGATAAGCAACTAATCCCTATATTCGATATTTATGATTTTAAAAATTGGGATAATCTTGATAATAAAGTAAGAGACATTTTAGTTGAAAAAGGGCATGTAATAAAATTGAATCTTATGTGTCATTTAGACAATAGCTCTTAACATTTTTCATGTTCGTATTATTATAGAAAATTAAGTAATGGAGAGATTACCGATAGAAAATGGTTGGTTTACTCTAAAAATATAGATAATATATATTGTTTTTGTTGTAAGTTGTTCAAATCTAATAGTAAACAAAATGCATTAGCAAATGATGAATTTAGAAATTGGAAGCATCTTAATGAGAGACTTAAAGAACAAGAGAATAATGTTGAGCATATGACTAATATGAGGACTTGGAATGAATTAAGAGTAAGATTTAGCATAAATCAAACAATTGATAAAGTTTTGCAATAAGAAATTATAAATGAGAAAGAACGTTGGAGACAAGTTTTGATAAGAATAGTTTATGTTGTGAAATGTCTTGCTAAATATAATTTGGCCCTTTGAGCATCCAACGATAAACTTTACCAAGATAGTAATGGTAATTTTTTGGGATGATTACTGAATTTGATATAGTAATTCAAGATCATGTTAGACACATTCAAAATCACAAAATTCATCATCATTATCTTTGTCACAAAATTCAAAATGAGTTGATTTCTCTATTGGTCCATAGTGTTAGAAGTTTTATCTTAAGGATCATTAAAGAGGTGAAATATTTTTCTATTATTCTTGATTGTACCCTGGATTTGAGCCATCAAGGACAAATGAGATTGTTAGTACAATGTGTAAATATGTCAAATAAAAAATGAAAATAAGGGAGTACTTTTTAAAGTTCTTGAAGGTAGATAACATATATAAATTAGGACTTTTCAATGAATTATAGAATGCATTTAAGTCTCATGATCTTAATGTCCATAGTATTAGATGTCATGGTTATGATAATAGTTATAATATGAAGGGAAAACCCTAAGGGGTTCAAGATCGATTACTTGAAATAGATCCAAGAACATTATATATGTCATGTGCTTGTCATAATCTTAATCTTACTTTTAGTAATAAGTCACATTCTTGTGTTAAAGTTGTTGCATTTTTTGGAGTTGTGCAACGCAAATATGCATTATTTTCAAGTTTTCTTCAAAGGTGAAATGTTTCACTTGATAATGTTTTGGGCTTCACTATGAAATCATTGTCTAACATTCATTGGAAAAGTCGAATAAAACATTTTAAAGCTATTAGATTTCAAGCTCCTAAAATAAGATTGGCTTTGATGAAATTATCTAAATCTAGTGATGCTGCCAAGTCAAAGAGTGAAGCCAAAAGTTTGGTTAGTATACTCAAGAGTTTCGAGTTCTTAATTAGTATTGTTATTTGATATGATATTTTATTCACTGTTAATATGATAAGGAAAAAGTTGTAGTCTAAATCTATGTGCATTGAGGTTACCATAGGCAATTAAAAGGTGTAATGGTATTTTTGATAAATATAGAGACGAAAGATTTGCATCTAATATGAATATTGTCAAAAGTCTTACACATGAGATGAATATAAAGTCTACATTAAGTCTACATTTCCAACTAGACGTATTATTAAGAAAAGAAAATTTGATGAAACTGGTCACAATGGAAAATACAATCAGCTAAGAATTCTTTCAGAGTTAATTATTTTCTAGTTATTGTGGATATGGCAATTGCTTTGTTAAAGAATAGATTTGGACAATTAATGGCAATTGAAAATATTTTTGGATTCTTATTGATTCAAAGAAGTTGAAGTCGTTGAATGATAAAGAGTTAAGAGAATGTTGCACTAATTTTATAACAACTTTTTAAATGATAATGTGTTAGGTGTAGATTTAGATGATCTTTTTATGAATTAAAAGTGTTGCAAATTACTTTTTCAAATAAGTTAATATCATCGGTTGAAATTTTAGAATTTGTTAAAGTTGCAAATTGTCATCCAAATGTTTCAATTGCTTATCGAATTTTATTGACTATATTTGTAACTGTAGCATCAGCTGAGAGAAAATTTTCAAAGTTAAAATTATTAAAAATTTATTTAAGATCATCATTGTCAAAAGAAAGGTTGAATGGTTTAGCTATTTATATATCGAGAAGGATATGTTTGAATATTGATCTTGATGTTATTATTAATGATTTTGCATCTAGAAATGTATGGAGAAATTGTTTTTCATAAATCACGATTATCTGTGTGTTTATTAGTGCAATTCTCTTACTATTTTGCAATTTGATATTGTTGTTCGATTGCTACTACTGCTATTTTATTATTACTACTACTATTTTTAGTTATTTTATTGTTACTGATATTTACAAGATGTTATTAGCTGATGTTGTGATCATTTAGTATTTTGTTATGTAAACTTATAAATTGAGTTACTTATGTATGGATGTTAAATTTTAATAATAAAAAATATTTTTAAATTTTATATATTTATATATTGCTAATTTATTCTCTCTTTTTTTTACTTTATCCATAACCTATAAAACACTACAAGAAAATTAGTAATTAGAGATGGAAAATTACGGACAGAAACTGAATCGTAGTGAATTACCAACTGAAGATCATGTTCTGTCGGTAAAATTGTTGGGAAAATTTTCATTTTGTAACAGAAAATATATCCGCCAGTAAATATGGAGGGAAATTATCCCAATAAAATTTTCAACAAAATATAGCATCAGTAGAAACTTTTTGTTGATAAAGAAGGCGATAATGCTTGGCGGACTAAATAAGTTTTGGGTTTACCAAGGGAATACATTTCCGTCGGTAAATTTTAGAGGAAAACATTGTCGTTTTCTTCGGCTTCAGAGTTTTAAATAAAACGGAAACGACGTCGTTTGGTGACAGTAGTGTCCTTGCCCCCCTCCATTTCCCCTCCTCCATCGCAACAAATGTTTTTTCTTCTCTTCTGTCATCGTCGTCCTCGTCATCTGACTGCTCCTTCTCATTGTCCCACTGGCGTCCTTGTTGTGCCACCACACATCCTCAATGTGTCACCATCCTCGGCATGCCAGCATCCTCATCTCTGTCACTATCGAAGGCCACCGCACGTCCTCGTCGTCATTGTCTTACTTCAGGTACTGTCTTTTGTGTCACCACAACACTCGTCGTCGTGGTTCTATAAATGTATAATCATAGGTCCTATAAATTGTATACTTCTCTTTGGTTAGTTCGAACTGTGCTTTGAAGGTTGGTTAAATGTATGGAGCATGAGAAGTGATCATCCAAAAGCATGTTATAAAGGAGTATATATCATACAATCCAAAGAGAAAGAGAAGCTTAAAGAGGATGATGCTAGGATACATTTCCACCAACTAATTAACAATGTTTATTACTTCCACAACATAGGTGTGTTCCATAGAGATTTGAAGGTTGGATAAAGAAAGCTTATCTTTTTTGCATTGGTTAAGAAATATTTACTTCTTAACTTTTACTAACGATAAAAGTAGCTCAATCTTTTTATAGCTCGAAAATCTTCTGGATTCTTATGGCAATTCTATAGTTTCAAACTTTGGGTTGAATTTATTGTCCAAACAATTGAGGGTGAGTTTTTTTTTTATGCTTTACATTCTATTTCTGTGTAGCTTCCTTTAAAGAAATATACTAATATAGATAGTCCTTAATTTTTTGTCACTAGTAAAGGGTTATTCTAAGCTTTGAAAGTTACATACAATATAAAATAGTGTCCTCTTTTTTTATTCAAAATATCTTTATTTTAAAATAATAGAAAATAGATTATATAGGTTTTGATCATAAAGCCCATATTATTTTCATTACTTACAATAAGGCATTACATGACCGATGTTCTTTCCAATTCAGGGCAATGGGCTTCTTCATATAACTTGCAGAACTTCAAATTATATTGTTTTTAGGGTATATACTAGTGTTTCATATCCCATTTGTTTTTTTTTCAAATCTAGAATGAAAAATGGAGAACTACTATGTTTGGTGCATTACGTTTTTCTCATTTAGGTATTTAGGGACAAAGGCTATAATGTTACAACATTTGATATATGGACTTGTAGAGTCACTCTTTATATTTATAGCAAGATATTTTCCTCTCTTAAGAATTGTTTACTATTTTTTGGTATATTTTAATTATAATTAATTACTAATGGTTAATATATAGAGTAGGAGATTTATATATGAGATAGTGGTGGTCATTTTCAAACTAGAAAGGGAAAAGAAACTAAATTAAGTTATAATCTTGCATTATGTAACTTTAAATTATGGTCGATCAAACATTCAAATAAGCATAACTAATTTTGTTTACATAATAAGGTCATATCCTTGTTTTTTAAATGTTAAAACTAGAATATAACACGATCATTCGATTCGAAATTTGACTACTGGTTGGTTATATATTTTCACAAATGATTAGTAAATACCTAAAGCAAATAAGAAGATTTGTTTTATGTTTCTCATTTGAAATTATTCATGGAGAAAAATAAAATGAACAAATGATATATTAAATGCATTATGACTTAGTGCATATTAATAAACACCTAAATTATTTTAATGAGTGAAAATGGAAACCAGGTAAGAGGACATATAGAGAAAGGACAATTTACTCCAAAGAAATAGTTTTCATAGTATAGTATAGTTATTGGAGAAGCATGACTTATCATGCACTATACTAATACTAAGGTAAGTTATTTTGACAATTTTATGAAATTATAGATATTGTCTTATTTTTGTTTCATCTAAGAAGAAAGTCTTATTGGTGGAGGGTTATGAAGAAGATAATTTAATAGATTTTACAATATAATTGTACTAAAGACCATTTATGAATCTCCATGTAAATAATTTTAGAAAAAATAAGAAAAATGCTAATATTCTTTTTCGCTGGCCTTATTTTGTGTTGAAGAGTTGATATGTGTTTAATTGTTGATGCATTTAATTATTTACACTTAGCGATTAATGATAGAAAAATATGTAAGATACTCACTTTAATTCATATATGATTTTAAGTAAAATTTGGAAGCAAAGAAATTAAAGTGAGTCGAAAGCACCACATATGTGACATTTTTCGAATATTTATTTTTGTTGTCTTCATGGAGGAAAAATAATAAATAAAAGACAAGAAAAGTGGAAAGCAGCCCAAGGAAACAGCAAGAGCAAAATGACAGCAAATGGACCAAGCAAGGAGCAGGTGACTGAAACGTTTGCGTTTAATGCATGTGTACGATATGTTTACACAGCGTGACCCAGCGGCATGAGGTTTAAAAAGAGGAACCAACTTAAATTGTCGAATCCAACAACAGTGGAGGCGTAGGTAGTAGGCGTGGGCTACGGCTTAGCTAGGCGGCTTGGTTGTTAAAGAAAACAGTGCAGCATTGTGGGTGCAGAGGAGTTGCATGAGAGGCCAAGAGAGACGTGCGTGATAGGTCTGCGTTAAACGCAGACGAGGAGTACGTAGAAGAGGAGCACGCAAGGTTGGAGTGTACAGTGTCCTTGGACCTAATACTACCACATTAAATTGTCCCGTTGATGAGCAGTGAGAGGAGTAAGAAGCTTGGGTAGTGAAGAGAAATTAAGGATTTTTGGCTAGGGATTAGAATAGGGGCTGAAGCATTTTTTTAGGAAACACCTATGAAGGGCTAGGCATCTTGACGTCGGTTTGGAGGCGACATCGACGCCGACGACCTGAATTAAGTAATTTTTTATTATTTTGTTGTTTCTTTCTCTCATTAGGAATTGATTATGTTATTCTATGTTAATTGATTTGGGTTTTGTGTATGGATAATTAAAATTTCTTTATTGTTTGGTTATTTGTATATGAACCCGTTGGGTATTGTGAGTTGATTTTAATACATTCATTGAATCATTAATTGCAAAAACATTGCTAGAATTTCGATATAATCCGTAATTGTTGTGTTGAAATTCATGTGTAGTGACTAATGATTCGTAATCATTAGGGATAACATGACCTAGGTTAAAGGTTATTGCCTTGATTAATCGGTTTTCCTAATTTGTAATGCTACTACCTAATTAAATCTAGAGATTGTATCCTAGGTTGTTCGGTGGTTAGGTTTAATTAACGATCGTATCTTGATTAAGCAAAACTTAAGGAAAAACTCGGGTTAATTATTGACTCACGATTAATAGTTGCTAGGAGAGGTTTGAGAACAACAAATTAATAAAATATGCTAAGTTAGGGTTTAGGCTGAGATTGAACCAAAAAATCAGGTCCCTACCGAATTCTCCACTTTTATCATTTTATTGTATGTTTTCTTTAATTTGTTTTTATAAGTTAGTTTCATTTTATTTTCTTATTCCAAAATCCAAAACCCCCTCATTAAACTTAAACATCGGTTAATTTCATTCCATAAACTTTACACACACTCTCTGTGGGATCAACCTAGACTCACCAATGCTATAGTAGTAGTATAGTTATTTTATTTTTACTAGCGTAACGATGCATAACAAATTTTGACGCCGTTGTCGGGGAGTGCGATGTTTTAATTTTTGTTTGTGATTTAATTGTTGTTTTGTATATATTTGTTCGTAATTGGTTTCTTTTAAGTTATTTTGTGATCTTTTCATTTTTTGTTTCGTGTTAAAAAAATTTTCAATATGGACGGAAGTAATTTCTCTTATAACTCATATTCTCAATCCTATAACAATGTTTGGATTGATCAACCTAACTTTCGTTATGGATGGGATAATCATCAAAATTACTTCCATGATAGTTTGCAGGACACAAAATAAT
>JANKYE010000012.1:19839308-19856277 GCA_032467995.1 Erythroxylum dillonii
CCCCGTTTGACACGGGAGTATGTCTACTGTAGGCAAGTGAAGGATAGAGGTCGGGATCAGTTCGTGTCTGCATTAGTATTTCTTAATGTTGTATTCCGCAATCTTTGTAAACTGATTAGTATGTGAACTTTATGGTTACTGTAAAATATTATTAACTGATTGTATCTACTGCAAATGTTTTCTACTGCCTACTGTTTTTGCCGCGCTAACGTGGAATGTATGTTTCAAAAGAAAAAAAATGTATATCGAGTTTTACCGACTGATGTAGTACGCCACCCTCCCGAGGCACGGATTTGGATATTACCAACGATATCGGGTCCGGGTCACTCAGGAGTGGGGTGTTACAACTCCCGTTTGCCTAACAGGGTATTCTTTTGAGTCCTGAAAAATATTTGCAAATTTTGGGTGAGTTTTGCGAACTCAATGAGTGACCATTATCGATGGCTCACCCAGTCACATAACACATAATTCACACATCTCACTATATTTCACATTATTTCACAATTCACATTATTTTACATTTCACATTCACATTCAATACACTTAATCATTCATATTATGTATATGCAATGCACATGAGACTCACTTTCCATTTGTTACTTTGTTGTGACCGAGTGTCTAAACTGTCCCATATAGGGCTCATTGTTAACTATCCCTTATCCACTTGGGGGATATAAGGCTCATTAAACGTTGAGCCTAAGGCTTTGAATCACTTTTGAGCTCGAGGCTCATTTTCACTCGTTGAGCTTTAAGCTCTAATCGTTGGCTACTCTAGTCACAACTGCCATTATATTTCATGCATTCATGCAATGGAATGCATCACTCACAAGTGCATATCCCATTCAATCACTTTCTTATATCATCGGATCTTAGTCCGGCATTCAACATTAAGGTTGAGAATTCACACTCTCATTCCTATGCAAATTCACATTTTTAACAGATTTAACAATCACATTAAGTACACATAATGCATCCAATTCACATTTAAATAGCACTTCAATATCTAAATAAAAAATCACAATCATCAGACCTTCTGTCCGGAAACCAACATAAGCAATCACATCTACATAATCATTCAATAGTCATACATTACAAAAATTCAAATAAAAAACAGTAAAGTGAGACCATCTCGGTCTACTCACAGTACGATCCAAAATAGCAGTTGCTTCCAAATTCTGGATATGCCTGTATGCTGATGTTTAACCTACACATCACAATTTATGCAATATACAATTCACACCTGTTACAAAACTCATTTATGCCCAAATAGTTATATGGGCTATATACAATGCATGTTCAATGACAATCCTGGGTATATGTTCTAAAACACATATTATGCTCATTCCTATTTCATAATTCATATATGTTTAATTGAACATAGACTTATACTTTATTTGTACATGATCTTTCTAAAATCTCCTTTCAATCTTTGCCCTTTGCATGTGTCTAGCTTATTCATAAGCTTACACCTTAAGAACATTTGGTTACTTTATATCATAACTCAATTTATCGTCATCTCTTTTCTAACCTCATATGATCTCAAAATATCCAATTCCCATTCATAGTTTACCAATTCAAACATATACACACACTTAGGCATATCACCCATTTACACAATAACCATAAATATATCACCCACCTAGTTTGCTTGCAAAACTCCAAGTCAAGATTGGTTTTTCTCCTTGTTCTTGGGTAGGATTCTCTTGGTTTCTCTAAAACAAACCAAATCTCATTCAATAGGAATCCACTTAAAAATCTCACAATGCAAAATCACTAAAATTGATTCTAGAATATTTAAACCTAAGCATTTTCTAAACTCCATAAACTATAATCCTTCCAAAAATTCAAAAGATTCAAAATGATCTTATCTTGATTCTTCACCAAATGAAGAGATCTTTAGCTCAAATGAAAGCTATTTCCTTCTCCTTCCTTTTTCTCTTCTTGATCAACTTCAAAATCTTTCTTGAAGATGAAGAAGAATTGAACCCTAGCTCAACTCTCTCCTTTTCTCTCAAACCACCAAACTCTCTTTCTCTTTCTTACTCGTTTTTGTTATTCTCTACTGCTTATCCTTCCATTCACGTTTTTCTTGTTCATTTATAAGCAAGAAAACACTTCTTCTTCCAATTATGCCCTTAATGAGTGAGAATTGTCCCATTTGCCCTTCCATTTATGCCTTATGTCTTTTATACTAAAGTGTCTTGCCAACAGTACCCTTGAACAATCTAACATAACATTTTCTTTCAGAAAAATGTCCCCCATTGTCTTAAGTTTCTAATGCCACCAAAATCATTCAATTTGGTTCCGTGATTCAAAAGATATACTTCAAACATTTTTTGGACTGCTCTTGTCCACAACTGTATACTGTGCATAACTTCCATATGAATTTTAAACATCTTAGTGACTGAATTATATTCCAATTTCTTCATGCCATTTGTAGCTCCATGTCTCTAGTTTATCACAAATTAAAAGTCATCTCATTTAAAGCTCTACAGATCCAGAAATCATCAAAATACTGAAGTATGTTCAGTGGAATAACACCAGTTCATATTATTTAAGAACATACTCACTGTACCCGTCCCACTTTTTCACTCAATCTTTCTCACTTCATTTCAAATGGCTACAATTTTCAGTGGAGATGTAGAGCAATGTCTTACGAGCCCAATGGTTCAAGAATCACGTCATTTGAGTGTCTAGGGAAGAAGTTATGGCCAAAAGAATCAAACATATTTTTGTCCTCAATCATACTCAACCTATTTCGGGGAAACAACCATAACTTTCTCTAGAAATTTCTGATTAAAGTGTTATTTAGATGGTTCGAACGAGGACTTCAAGAGCTACAATTTTCATGAAGACCTCAATGACAAATTCTATCTTTTGTGTTTTCTTCCTTCTCACTTTTGTATCTTCTTACTTTTGTATCTTCTCACTTTTGCATCTTCTTACTTTTGTATCTTCTCACTTCCTTCTTAGTTTCACTTCTTTCTTAGTTTTGCTTCCTTCTTAGTTTTTCCTTCCTTCTTAGTTTTCCTTCCTTCTTAGTTTTTCCTTCCTTTTTAGTTTTGCTTCCTTTTTAATTTACCTTTCTTCTTAGTTTTGCTTCCTTCTTAGTTTTGATTTCTTCTTAGTTTCGCTTCCTTCTTAGTTTCCCTTCCTTCTTAGTTTCCTTCCTTCTACACTCTAGAGCATCTCCACTCATAAAGATCATAACTCTCGACTCTAACTCTTAAGAAGGCAACTTTGTCAAAATCTATTTAGATCAATCACAAATCCGAAGACGAATTTTACATTCATATACCAATGTATTGCATCTAGTTCTGAACTTTATGAACTTTTGAGGCTCTTAAGGACAGAATTGAAATTCGACGTCTTCATAAGAAATGTAGTCATATGTTTTTAGTTTAATCCGAACAAAGAATCGTCTTATTTGGATAACTAGAGAAAAATTTATGGCTAACACACCGAAGCACACTTAGTCAACATTTTCCAGATCACTACCAAATTTGTTTCCAAATCTTTTCTTATCACAACTCATACCAAGATCACTCTTTCTACTCCCTCTACTTCTCATTTTCAATAAAATCACATTTAACATCAATTATACCTGAAAGTTGTCAATGAATGCATGTACCATTTTTTTATACGCAAACATTCAATATTTATGTGTATATATGCTAACATGATGCATGCGCAAGAAAATGCATTTCCTTAATCTCTCTTTGAGCTCCTATGTACTGAAATTTCGGGTCCTTACCCTTAATATGAGGGTGGGATGTTACAATTCTCCCCCTTAATAAATTTCGTCTTCGAAATTCTCATCTGATTGATCAATACGGTGGAGGTATTATTTCCTCATATGCTCCATTTTCCATATACTTCACCACTCAAATAATTTCTTCCAAAAGACACAGTTGACAAACTCAATAGATCTTTCAGTCACTTATTTAGCTATCATTCATTGAATACTCGCAAATCTTTTAACCTATTCACATATCACAAATTATGAATCTAAAACCTCTTTCACTAGTAACACTAACTTATAATAATTTTCATATAGACCAATCCATAATAACTTAACTTATCCTTTCTCCAAATTTGAGCACACCTTGCCAAGGTGGTACTCACAAAACACCTCATCTCTCCTTTGACAATTCACTTCTCTTTAGTGTAATACAATCAACTCTTATGTCCATTTCACTATATTCCATCTGTCTGGTGTTGATCCACCTAACCCATTTATCTTTCATAAGTCACTTTACTTTTATTTCAGATTCATCTCACTCATCATTAGTATCTGGAATCAATTATGGTCTTTGACCATTTTTAGACACTCTTCATTTCAATGGAAGGGTGAACAACCCCTTGCTGTCTTATAACGCTTCATAGAGTATTCTAACGATGTCACCATGATAACAATTGTTATACCTGTAGTTAATTGGAACTATACATCAATCTCATATTCCTATGAAATCCAAAATATAAGCTTTAAGCACATCCCCAATAGGTAGAACTGTTGGTAATTTAAACATGTAATCACTCAGTCCTACATTCTTAACCCTCAATTGCCCTTTTCGATGTGTTCCTGAGGATGTATATCATAGGTTCTTATTACACTTCCCTAACAATCTCTTTACTCAATTATCCTTATCAGGCACACATACTTCTTATTTCAACCACCAAACATTATTTTTCCGATTCGACTCGAAAGTTCATATTCGTTTTCAATTCTTCTATGGGACTCACAATTATGAATCCTTAGCTTTTAGGCTTTCTTACTTCTTTCCAGTAAATTTGATCTAAAATACACTTCATTTTGTCCCATATTCCACTCAACATTTTTGCACTCTTCATTGCACTAGATTCGGTAACCTCAATATCTGAATTTACACTATTCCATTATAGAATTGCCTGTTCAATATGTCAGATTACACACTACCTTTACCAGTATACTCATTTGTACATTCTTCAAACTCAATAATTTCCTCAAACTTACATAATTTGTACATTTCAAAAATGACTCTGCACATCTAATGTCTCCAAGATATTAAAACAATTTCTATCATAGCAATTCTAAATCATGTATTAAAATCAACTCATAAGACCTTAATTATCTCTTGCATACCAAAAACCACTTTATACTATTACAACAGATTGTATCTTAATCTCTGATGTGAAACTTCATTATATACTGCATAATCTCCAAATCTAATTGATATTATTATCATCAGTGTCATATTCCTCAAATATTCAAAACGTCCCTCTTTCCTTTTCAAACACACTCAAAATACCATCTATGATCACAGTCACTAATTGATACAATTTTGCTTGGATCACTTAAATATACTCCAACAGATATCACTCAATTTTTTCCTTATGCCCCTAATTAATTCTTGCAATTCCTTAAGTGAATGATTCTTCAATGAAGGTAATATTATCTCATGTCATTTTCAGTTTTCCACTTGACTTCTTGTCTCTACTGATTTTCTCTTTTCATTCGATTTCCTTTAATTCACATTGACTTATTCAAATGCCTGTTCAATCGTACTAGTTCCTCCACGCAATTTCAATTTATTTGAATACTTTACTTTGTGTGTTAGTATTGCATTCCTTATATTCAATTAGGATCTCCTGAACATGTTTACATCGAATATCATGTAGACCTATATTCTCTTCACATTTGCAATAGGGTCACCTTGAATTTAAAACCCACTCACGTAGATGGATACCTTACCTCAAACAAAATGCATACACTCTCAGTAGCATATTCCACTTCCTATGCCTGAGTCTCCACTTAGGATATGATTCCTTTATCCACTTTTGATTTATCGCATATTTATTTCCAATTTGTTTCTTCATTGATCACTCTTAAATTGAATCGTCTGATCAACTTAACTCAATTTAGGGAAATTCTTCTTTGAAAGAAGATTTCTTGCTACAATCATCAATACTGTTCATGAAATCCTTATCAATCAACTATTTTCCATAATTACTTATGAATCATTCTTCGTACCTTAAGAAGATCAATTTCAACTATACATAATATCTGAATAGGATCAATTTATGCCATAGCTTGCATGGTCGGAACATCCCTTGTAACGAAGCTCGGTGAGGCACTAAACAATTTCATTTACTCTAATACCTTGATATATATCACAAAAACCATTATATCTTATGTAGAGATGTATTTATGTCGATTCACCAATTAGTAACTTATACTAAGGATACTTTAATCCCATTCAATTCTAGATACTTCTTCTCCTTTTGTGCAAGTCCTCGATCATGGGGATTACACCATAATCGTGTCCTTCTTCTTTTTCCTCAAATTCCTCACATATGGTACCATCATTGACAATCTCAATTCCTTCCCAATCGATCACTGCAAGTACTCTCACGTCTTACTCTAATCCATCTTGAACTTTGAATTATAGGAACTATGATTGGCACTTATTTAATAAGTCACCGATTACTTCCTATATCGTCTCCATGCATATTATTCACATAAGCTTAATAGTTTCACTTGTCATGGTGATCCCACTATTAGATGTGCACTCACAATGACAATTCAACCTAAACTCAACAACTTTTTCATATATCACTTTCATCGTCTCATCTTCCAATTGTCATTTATTTAATCTCACACATATATATACTCAATCGATTTATAATTGTAGGGGCATAACCTATATGAAGCTTAAATCTCCATTCCACTGATATATTCTCATACTGAATCATAAACTCTTATATCGATAATCACACAACTATTCTAAGTCCAAGTTCAACCTTTCAAGGTCATATCAACTTGGCTTATACACTTTAATCTCATCATTTTTACTTATATCCTTATTTTTCCTCAAACAACCCATGATAGTGTATTCATATTTACATCACCTTCGAGGACTTATTACCAGGACGCAATAAAATAATACATCCACCGATACAGATACACTGCATCTTTATTTGTTATATCCATCCATATACTATTTCTTTTCCCATATATATATATACCAATCCAAAATTTTGGATGCATAATCATGATGAATTTTCGGTCTTAATTTTTTTCTATATCTCCTTATACTGAATTACAAACTCTTATCACAATTCTCACATAACCATTTTGGTTCCAATTTCATCCTTTTATGATCATAACAATTTTATGATTTCATTTCGTTCTGCATGTACACTTTAGTCTTCTTTTTACTCATATTCTCATTTTCCTCAATCAATCCGCAACAATATACCTATTCACACCTATATCACCTTCAAGGGTACATATCCCCATTGTGGTGAACCGTTATTTATCATACAAAACCAAATACTATTTCTCATTTCAGAAATGTCCATAAACCTTTATCTTCTCACATTTTGTCATATCATCATTTTTTTCAATGCTTCTAATAGCTTAGACTCTTAAGGAAATGCTCATGCATGTGACTCATACTGGGAATTAGTTTCGTTGTCTGCTATGACATGACCAATATGCATGTAATTGACACATATTTCAGAATGCCCATATAAGATAGTACTTCTGGGCTCTGATACCACATAAATGTAGCACCCCACTCTTGTAGTGACCCGAACCTGATATCGTGGATGATATCCAAGTCCATGCCCCCACGAGGGTGGTGTGCTATTACAATCAATCAATTAGAAATCGGTGTAAATTTTTTTTGAAATCAATAACATATTTTGTGAAAATCCAAATTCAGATCAGGTCCACATTCATTCACAAAAATTTTCAATTAATAAAATTTTCAATAGCCATTCGGGCCTTTTCACAAATACAAAATACTTGAGTCATTTCGAAATACAAATTTATACAAAAATTTGCGGAATAAACAATTCAATACAAAGTAGAGAAATGCAATGCAGACACGAGCTGGTCCCGTCCTCTATCCTTCACTTGAATGTTGTAGGTAAACTCCCGTTTGCCTAATGGGGTATTCTTCTTAGTCCTGAAAAATATTTACAAATTTTGGGTGAATTTTGCGAACTCAATGAGTGACTATCATCGATGGCTCACCTAGTCACATAACACATAATTCACATTCACATTCAATACACTTAATCGTTCATATTATGCATATGCAATGCAGATGAGACTTACTTTTTATTTGTTACTTTGTTATGACTGAGTGTCGAAACTGTCCCATATAGGGCTCATTATTAACTGTCCCTTATCCACTTGGGGGATACAGGGCTCATTAAACGTTGAGCCTGAGGCTCTGAATCACTCTCGAGGCTCATTTTAACTCGTTGAGCTTTAAGCTCTAACCTTTGGCTACTCTGGTCACAACTGCCATTATATTTCATGCATTCATGCAATGGAATGCATCACTCACAATTGCATATCCTATTCAATCACTTTCTCATATCATTAGACCTTAGTCCGACATTCAACATTAAAGTTGAGAATTCACACTCTCATTCCTATGCAAATGCACATTTTTAACAGATTTAACAATCACATTAAGTACATATAATGCATTCAATTCACATTCAAATAGCACTTCAATATCCAAATCAAACATCACAATCATCGTACCTTCTGTCTGGAAACCAACATAAGCAATCACATCTTCATAATCATTCAATAGTCATATAATACAAAAATTCAAATAACAAACAATCAAGTGAGACCATCTCGGTCTACTCATAGTATGCTCCAAAATTGCAGTTGCTTCCAAATTCTGAATATTCCTGTATGCAGATGTTTAACATGCACATCACAATTTATGCAATACACAATTCACACCCATTACAAAACTCATTTATTGCCAAATAGTTATATGGGCTATGTACAATGCATGTTCAATGACAATCGCAGGTATATGCTCTAGAACACATATTATGCTCATTCCCATTTCATAATTCATACATGTTTAATTGAACTTAGACTTACACTTCATTTGTACATGATCTTTCTAAATTCTCCTTTCAATCTTTACCCTTTGCATGTGTCTAGCTTATTCATAAGCTTACACCTCAAGAACACTTGGTTACTTTATATCATAACTCAATTTCTCGTCATCTCTTTTCTAACCTCATATGATCTCTAAATATCCAATTCTCATTCATAGTTTACCAATTCAAACATATACACACATTTAGGCACATCACCCATTTACATAATAACTATAAATATATCACCTACCTAGTTTGCTTGCAAAACTCCAAGTCAAAATTGTTTTTCCCCTTGTTCTTGGGTAGGATTCCCTTAGTTTCCCTAAAACAAACTAAATCTTACTACAACACCAAAATCACTAAAATTGATTCTAAAATATTTAAACCCAAGCATTTTCTAAACTCCATAAACTAGAATCCTTCCAAAAATCCAAAAGATTCAAAATGATCTTATCCTGATTCTTCACTAAATGAAGAGATCTTTAGCTTAAATGGAAGCTCTTTACCAAATGAAGAGATCTTTAGCTCAAATGGAAGCTCTTTCCTTCCTCTTCCTTTTTCTCTTCTTGATCAACTTCAAAATCTTTCTTGAAGATGGAGAAGAATTAAACCCTAGCTCAACTCTCTTCTTTTCTCTCAAACTACCAAACTCTCTTTCTCTTTCTTACTCTTTTTCGTTATTCTCTGCTGCTTATCCTTCCATTCACGTTTTTCTTGTTCATTTATAAGCAAAACAACACTTCTTCTTCCAATTATGCCCTTAATGAGTGAGAATTGTCCCATTTGTCCTTCCATTTATGCCTTATGTCTTTTATACTTAAGTGTCTTGCCAACAGTACCCTTGAACAATCTAACATAACATTTTCTTCCAGAAAAATGTCCCTCATTGTCTTAAGTTTCTAATGCCACCAAAATCATTCAATTTGGTTCTGTGATTCAAAAGATATACTTTAAACATTTTTGGGTTACTCTTGTCCACAACAGTGTACTGTGCATAACTTCCATATGAATTTTAAACATCTTAGTGACTGAATTATATTCCAATTTCTTCATGTCATTTGTAGCTCCATGTCTCTAGTTTAACACAAATTAGAAATCATCTCATTTAAAGCTTTACAGATCCAGAAATCATCAAAATACTGAAGTATGTTTAGTGGAATAACACTTGTTCATATTATTTAAGAACACACTCACTGTACCTGTCCCACGTTTTTCACTCAATCTTTCTCAATTCATTTCAAATGGCTAAGATTTTTGGTGAAGATGTAGAGAAATGTCTTACGAGTCCAATGGTTCAAGAATCACGTCATTTGAGTGTCTAGAGAAGAAGTTATGGCCAAAAGAATCAAACATGTTTTTGTCCTCAATCATACTCAACCTGTTTTGGGGAAACAACCAAAACTTTCTCTAGAAATTTCTGATTAAAGTGTTCTTTAGATGTTTCAAAAGAGGACTTCAAGAGATACAACTTTCATGAAGACCTCCATGACAAATTCTATCTTTTGTGTTTTCTTCCTTTTTACTTTTGTATCTTCTCACATTTGTATCTTCTCAACTTTGCATCTTCTCATTTTTGTATCTTCTCACTTTTGCATCTTCTCACTTTTGCTTCCTTTTAAGTTTCGCTTATTTCTTAGTTTTGCTTCCTACTTTTTGGTGTTTCCTTCCTTCTTAGTTTTGTTTTTTTTTGTTTTGCTTCCTTCTTAATTTTTCTTCCTTCTTAGTTTTCCTTCTTTCTTAGTTTTGCTTCCTTCTTAGTTTTGAATCACTATCTACACTCTCCAGAGCATCTCCACTTATAAAGATCATAACTCTTGACTCTAATGTCTAAAATTTTCATACTATATACTGTTCGAAAGATAAAAGAAAGATATATAACTCTTAAAAAGGCAACTTTGCCAAAATCTATTTAGATCAATCACAAATCTGAAGACGAATTTTACATTCATACACTAATGTATTGCAGCCAGTCCTCAACTTCATGAACTTTTGAGGCTCTTAAGGATAGAATTGAAATTTGATGTCTTCATAAGAAATGTAACCATATATTTCTAGTTTAATTCAAACAAAGAATCGTCTCATTTGGATAACTAAAGAAAAAGTTATGGCTAACACACCAAAGCACACTTAGTGAACATTTTCCAGGTCACTACCAAATTTGTTTCCAAATATTTTCTTATCACAACTCATACCAAGATCACTCTTTCTACTCCCTCAACTTATTGTTTTGAATAAAATCATATTTAACATTAATTATAACCAGAAGTTGTCAATGAATGCATGTACCACTTTTTTATGTGCAAAAATTCAATATTTATGTGCATATATGCTAACATGATGCATAAGCAAGAAAATGCATTTTCTTCATCTCTCCTTGAGCTCCCATGTACTAAAATTTTAGGTCCTTACCCTTAATATGAGGATAGGATGTTACATGGAAGGTTGTACAGGTGGTGAAGATTCTGGAGGTGTACATATCTGTACTGGTTTTCTGGTTCAAAAGGTATATAAGAAGATGACGCTTCTGGAACCTTTGACTATTGCTCAGAAACTCTAGGCTTAGGCATACGATCAGATGTTGACTTTGGTTTCGATCGTCAAGGTTTCTCATGAGTTGTCTGAGGATAAACATACTATCTAATCAAAGGGTAATTGAATTTGAATACCTTTGAATAGTCAGCTTCTTCTGGATACTGTTGATACGAAGGAGATGGATATGATGACTAAAGAGTTGAGAATTATGAAGAAGATGAGCTATGTACCTATCAAGATTGAGAAGCATGCATGTCTACTTCCATTTATTGGACAATCCTTTATATCTCTTATATCTTTTGTACTTTCAAGTTAAATTTTGGCCCCATGTATTGGGAAAAGATGTATTGACGAAGTTTAGCATCAAGGCGCTGAATCTGGGCGTTATAAGACTTATACATCTTTTGTATCTGTTCTGAAACAGAATTGACTTTGCGATGAGTAGTAATATTTTGTTGACTAATTCCATTCATCTTGGAATCAATCCTTCTCAAAACTCTGTTCTGTGCTACTGAGTTGTGTGTTTGCCAGTTAAGCACTTCATCCGTAGGATTTGATGCAAGTGTACCTTGTGAAGTAATTCCTGATGCTCTGATATAAGGATTTAAGATAACCCGCTGTGTTTCATCAGTACTCCTGGATAATTGAGGAAAGTTATCCTCGTCTGACTTTACCATCATACAGGGCATAGGAGTAGGAGGTTGAATAGGAATTGCTGGCATAGATATGCTAGATCCTTCAGTAGATCTGCATGTTTTAGATGACCTGAGCATCTCCCTTAGAGACTATGGTCTGGATCTTTCTATCTGCACCAAAAGACCATTATGATCGTCTTGATTTAGATCCTCATCTTGGTGAGGATAGTCACGAGAAGGCAAGCACCGAGATTTGGGCTTAGATTTCTTCTACCTTCTCCGTTGATATCTTGGATCATCATCATCTGAGTCTGATTCAGGGTTGAGACAGATCTCACAATCTAGTTTGCTTATGGATGGGTCGACATCCCATATAAAGTGTCCACGATGATGACTTACATAGACTGGATCTCCATTGGATTTGAAGTAATGAATAGGAGGATCGTCTTTACCTTCCGTATGAGAGAATACGGGCTGGATCTTAAGGCTTGTTGCCCCAAATGATAGATCTGGTAGATCTGACGGTTCAATGGGCTGGATCATCAGGATGGAGCCTGATGTAGATGGACCAGGCATGTCGTCGCTAGGTCTAGTGTAGATGGATCTGATTGAGCCATCTCTTAGAATCTGCAGAATTGGAGGAGTCGTTGTATGAAAAGAGTGTCGATGAGGCGCGTGGAATACCTTCTGGTAGTTGGTAATCCATTCTGTTGGCATCAACTTTTCAAGCTCCTTTGAAGGCAACTGCTTTGGGATCTGGAAAATAGTAGTATGATCATTAGATCGGTCAGTAACCATGTAAAGAGTATCCGAAATAGAATTTGGAAAGTTTATGTCCAAGGCATGATTCTGAAGACGATAGATCATCTAGTGGTGAAGTGTAGCCATGATGGTTGTAGGATCTTGATCTATTCTAGTGATCTGGATCTGAACCTGAAGTCGTTAAGATAAAGTGGGATCATCTAACCTGATGTTGAAATCAGGTGCTATGATCAAGATGACACTTCCTTTGTCAAGAGTTGTCAACAAGGTACCAATGAGGGCATTTTGGTACGTTGTATAGGCGGTGTCCAGAAGGGATATCCTGGTTGTTGCAGGAATACCTTTTCTTCCATGTAAAGTGAGAAAAAGTCGTAGAGCTCCAAAGTATAGATGTGTATGATTTTGCTCTCTCCATAAGGCAATCAACTCTTTAAGAATCTCTAGTTTTACGTATTGTTCTGCCGTTGTAGAATTGAGACCACACTGTTCTAATTTGAAACTTTGGATGATTTCCTTCACATGAAGTTTAGAAGTAGATAACACACTCCTAATATTTCTCGTCCAAGAACAATTACGAGAATAGATACTGTACGGACTAAGCAAAGGTAAAGAAGACTCATAAACACAATTTTCTACATGAGTGAATTCTACAAGATTTTCTATTTTGTTTGATAAAACACGCTTCACACTATTAGGCAAACTAGTTAAAGACAAACAATACGATAAATGATCTAGATCTGGAGAAGTTTCCATAACTCTTATGCAACTCTTTTCTTACTCCCTTTATTTACCTAATGTCAATGAATTAAATATATAGTATTAAATAATTAAACATATTTAGTTAATAATAACTCATATTATAAGGCAGAAAACTATTTTTTATAATTTTCATAATTTTTGAAAATTGAAATAAACTAAAACTAAAAAGACAAGTTAGAAAAAAAGGAAAGCAAACTTAGCCGTATTGCATTGACACACTAATTAAGTACAATCAGTCCTAGAAATGGCACCAAGAAACCTTTAATCTAGAGTACATTCTTCTGTCCCACATCTTTAGTTACTTTGTTCCAATTTTTAATCTTATTCTATTAAATCTTATTTATATGTTTATGAGAGATCTACATAAATATGTAGATAAGATTTAATAAAATATGATAAAACACGTAACCGAAAAAGAGATATTATTATGTCATCTTTAAGATACCAAATGGTAAAATGCCCAAAACTCGAATAATTTTACGTCGTACTGATGCACTTGTCCTCTCTCTATAAGTTTTTACATTTGTTCAGGGCACTTGAGACATTCGAGAGCCAATGACTTTCAAGTGTTTGGCCAAACTTTCATTCGAAAAGATTGAATAAGACACCCATGTAACACCAAGTAGTCTTCATCGTAACAATATTTAACGAATCAGACATGGGTTATAGTCACTGGGCTCCTTATATATGTGTGTCAGTTGTAACGTAAGAGCAAAAAGAAAGAGACCGAATCAGAGCAATGAACAATCACTTCCCTCTGCTACTCTTTCTTCTTGTCCGAATCTTCATGCTATCGTCTGTGTCTGCTGATCCCACAGATGGTTTCACCGAGGTATCATTAACAGAAAAAAACTTCCAAATCCAGAAACCCTACGACAAGCCACTGGAGGAGCGCTACAGTTTCAAACATGGAGTACGGCGGTTATGGGTCTACGCCGACGACAAGCCTCACCAACCAGATAGCAAGACTCAGCCACGCACCGAAATTCGCATCGCGGTACGTACTTAGTTAATTCTCTCTAAGTTTATGTTGATAAATATACTGACGTGAATTCTGTTAAAGGGACTAGATTATTCATCAGGGATATGGCAATTTGAAGCGTATGGATATGTACCGAGAGGAACAACTGGTGCTATTGTAACGCAAATTCATGGAGGTGGGAAGAGGCATCCTACAACGTTGATACTGAGGATCTCTCAAGGAGACTTGAGGTATTATTTGCGAGACTTGGTCGCTACCCATCTTTACAATAGATGGTTCAGGCTTAATGTTATTCACGACGTCAGTGAAGGGATTGTATCGGTTTACTTTGACGGGAGGCTGAAATTGGTGAAGAATGACACTGGTCCAGGAGACTTGTACTTCAAATGTGGGGTTTACGCTGCCCCACCGAATGCGAGCCACTACATGGAATCTAGGTGGAAGGACATTAAAATATACAAGAATTGATCTTGGTGTTGAAAGAATTAGAAGTTTGGAATCATGATCTATTATAAGGTTTTACTAAGGTTTAAAGTGATTTTATAAGGTTTCATTATACACTACAAGAAAAATCACGTTTACTGACGGAATATTCCGTTAGAAAAACTGATATTTCCGTCAAAAAATATAAATACCGATGGAATGCGACGAGAGAAGAAACTGTCGTTAACAAGGCTGTCGCTATTACTTACCGACGAAAGAACTTCCGTCGGTGTATTATCAACAGCCAACTGACGGAATATAGTTCGTTGTTATTATGTACCGACAGACATTTATAAAAGTTTCCGTCGGTGGATTGCAAAAATCACCGACGGATAAATGTTGCTAGTTTATGTTTCCGACGGAAACATCATCGGTACGTCTAAATCGATAACAAAAGTAAGTGGTCAAAGGTATCGTCGAAAATACAGACCGTCGGTAATTCAATCCAATTACCAACGGTAATGTTTAACGTCGGCAAATGGAAATCAGTTGATGTTATCGATGGTATGATAAAGTCCGTCGGTAAAACAATCCATTTACTGACAGTTTTGAGTAAACCGTCGATGATATGTGTTTTTAAACTACACCCATTTTATTATGTTTTGATAAATGCATATTTTCAAGAGTTCACTTACCTATGCATATTAACTTAATTTGTAAGTTTGTATATATTTGTGTAATTAGAAAATTAGATGATAAGTATAGAGTGAAAAGAATGTAAATTATTTCAAATTGGTAATGAACACATTAAAGTGTACGTAAATTCTTATGTTTGTAATTGAAACATAATGAGTTCGACTATCTAAGGTTGTAGTGATCGCGGGTCGTCCTGTGTAGAACTTCCCTTCTTCTGTTCCAACGACTGTCTGAGTTGAGCCATCTGCTCCATCTCTTCCCTCATCTTTGCCATAAGCTCCATTTGCTCTCTCATCCATTGTTCCTCCCGCGCTGTCCGGTCCTCTTCCAAATGAGTTATCTTATTCATTAATGTTTATACTGTGTCCCGAAGCTCGATGACTTCGTTGTTGTTCGCTGGCCTAGTGGACATTGTTATACTGGACATAGAATATTGGGAATAACATGTGTTTCCATATGAACCTAGGCCGAATATCCTGCCACGACGATCCCTACCACCCACAGCTTCAAGATGTGTCTAAGTCTTAACTACAGGCTATTCCTCCTGAGACTATCGCTGAATGGTTTGTTATAATTGATCCTATAAGGTATGTCAAGTTAACATTAATAGGAAGGAAGGGATCATTATTAAGAAATATATAAAATGCATTAAGTTGACATACATTAAGCTCTCGACAACGGTTGTTGATGAATGTTACACCGTCATGCTTCTTCGTGTGAGTGTGCAGAAATAATTGAATAGGTGTAAGTTTGATGCCCAATGACTTTTCTACATGAATAAACTGGATTGTTAGATGTGAACTACAATTTATTGAAATTTCGGCAGAGGTTCGTCAAGTTGTATGATATTTGCCCCCTGTTGAACAAAGAAAATAACTCAACACAGCCATAAGTGGCACCAGACATTTATATCATTATCATTATCTATAATACAACAAAGCAAAATATTTACAAAATAAGTGTAAAGTGCAGATACTTACAAGTTGGCTGAGATGGACATTGCCGCAGGTGATGCCCAATACTCTATCCAACGACTCCAAGTTCCCTTCGAAATAAAACGGGGTTGTGCACCAGCCTTGTGTATCGAGTTATTAAAGTCACGATAATGTGTACAAGCTCGCCTCTCCCATATTTTATATATGCTCCCGTCCAAAGAAGAGTCCTAGAAAAATTCTTTCTGATTGAAGCATAGAAAAAAAACAATGTTAGTTAATGTAAAACTATATATATCATTAGACTATATATATAAATATAAAAAGGAATTAAATATTTATTGTAC
>JANKYE010000012.1:19865217-19882355 GCA_032467995.1 Erythroxylum dillonii
AAACATTCCATCGCCAATTGCTTGATGGATTATGGTGAGAGCTTTTTGATCTTTTTTCCTCGTATTACACAAAGCATCCCTTTGTGCCTGATTCAAAGCAGCTTCTTCTTCTGGTTCTATATATCCTTTATCTACTATTTCCCAAGCATCTTGTGAACCCAATAAGGCCTTCATCCGAATACACCAAGTTGAATTTTATGTAATAATTTAAAATCATGAAATTTATCATCATTATCTTTAGTCTCAAAATTCAAAATCAGTTGATTTCTCTTTTGACCCATAATGTTAGAAGTTCTAACATAAGAATGATTAAAGAGGTTAAATACTTTTCTATTATTCTCAATTGTATCCCAGATTTAAGCCACAAAGAACAAACGAATCTCTTAGTACGATGTATGAATATGCCAATTAAAAAATAAAAATATAGGGAGTACTTTTTAGTGTTTTTGAAGGTAGATGACACATCTAGATTGACACTTTTCAATGAATTATTAAATTCATTTAAGCCTCTTGATCTTATCTTCTCCATAATATGAGGGGTAAAGTTATGACAATAGTTCTAATATGGAGGAAAAATACCAAAGAGTTCAAAAGCAATTACTTGAAATAAATTCGAGAGCATTATATATGTCATATGCTTATCATAATCTTAATGTTATTCTTAGTGATATGGCACATTTTCGTGTTAAATCTATTTCATTTTTTGAAGATGTGTAACATATATATGCATTATTTTCAATTTCTCCTGAAAGGTGGAAGGTTTTACTTGATAATATTTTAGGCTTAACCATGAAATCAATGTCTAAACTAGTTAGGAGAGTCAAATAAAAAGTGTTAAAGTTATTAGATTAAAAACTACTCAAATAAGATTAGCTTTGATGGAATTATCTAAATCTTGTGATAATGCTAAGCCAAAGAGTGAAGAAGAAATTTTGGTTAATGTGCTTTAGAGTTTTGAGTTTTTCTTTGGTATAGTTATTTAGTATTATATTTTATTCACTATTAATATAGTAAGTAAAAAGTTGCAGTCTAAATTTATATACATCAACACTACCATAGAGCAATTAGAAAGTGAGATGGTATTTTTTAAAAAAATATAAAAATAAAGGATTTGCCTCTTGTATGAATATTGTCAAAAGTTTTACACATGAGATGAATGTAGACCCTATATTTCAATTAGACGTTGTATTATTAGGAAAAGATAATTTGACGAAAATGATCATGATAGAGAAATACAATAAACTAAGGATTCATTTAGAGTTAGTTACTTTTTAGTTGTTGTGAATATAGCAATTGTTTCGTTGAAGAATGAATTTGAACAATTAACAACATTTGAAAGTATTTTTAGATTCTTATTTAATTCAAAAAGTTTCAATTGCTTATTAAATTTTATTGACTATACTTGTGACTGTAACATCATCTAAAAGAAGTTTTACAAAATAAAAATTATTGAAAACTTACTTGAGGTCATCAATGTCATAAGAAAGGTTGAGTAATTTAGCTATTTTATATATCGAGAAGGATATATTAGACAATATTGATCTTGATACTATTATTAATGATTTTGCATTTAAAAATGTTTGAAGGAATTGTTTTTCATGATTATCTATGTATTTGTTAGTGCAATCCCCTAGTGTTTTTGTAATATGATATTGTTGTTTGGTTATTGTTGCTATTATGTTGTTGTTACTACTACTATTTTTAATGATTTTGTTGCTATTGATACGTGTAAAATGTTACCTGCTGTTATAATTATCTAGAAATTTGTTGAGTATATAGACTTATGACTTGAGTCACTTATGTATGGATATTAAATTTTAATAATAAAATATATTTTTAAAGTTTACATATTTTTTTTGCCGATTTATTAAATCCCTTCTTTTTACTTTGTTCCAAATCTATAACATTAAGAACCGGGCGAAAGAAAAGGATGTGGTCGGCATCTATATAGAGCTCTAATGGTAGATAATGTCAATGAAGGGTTGACCAAATGATTCATAAAACCCAAGTACAAATTTGCTCAAACTGCATCCATTCTTCCCCGCCAATTTCTATGGCATCCCACTTACTTATTTAATCAGGATCAGTGACAACTAATCTGCCGTTTTGGACGGTTACACGCTTAATTTCGCAAGGACTATGAGCAAGGGAGTAACAGCGTCTGTAACCCCTTGTTATGTATTCAATGGAAGGAAATAACCTTATGTTGCTAAATTCCTATTCCTAAAGGCTTTCTTAGGTCCCTCCCCTAAAATATAAGCAGATTTCTTAAGCATGAATGTTAAAATAAACAGTGTAAGATTCATCCCTCAAGCTCAGCAATGGAACAAGAACAAAATTCCTGTTTTCGCCATTTGCCTCAAAACTGATTGGATGATATTCACTTAGTCCCTTGTTCATCAGAAAGCTGGCTCCTTCATCAAATCCAACATCTGATTGCTTCGCTTTGCAGCTCAGCCTTATACTTACGCCAGAACTTATACTCCCACCAGTAGAAAGGAAGCAGCCTTCATGACTTACTGATTCCAAGGATATGGTTCCATCTTTTCCATCCAATCCAGAAGCCAGGCGGAAAATAGAGTCATTGCTGTCATCAGCATTTCCAACCGTAAGGCTGTTACCTTCTCCTTGCTGTACCAGATACATTCCTGGAAGATCGAATGGTTCTAGAAAAACGGATTTACCAATAGCATCTTCAAAAGTTGATAGTTCTGATGAAGAGGGATCACTTAAGATGAGTCTAAAAGTGGCATGAACAGAAGCGTCTGTGCCAGACTTCGGGGTCTTTTCCATTGTGATTGACTGGTTTGAATTTGTGAGGACGAAAGCTGAATCTCCTGACACTTGAGAAATAGTTACTAGATGATCATTGTAAGCCAACGGAATTGGAGTTATCCAATCTGTAAGACCTTTTGCGGTCCCTGATTTGATGTTCCAGTCACCACTTGTAAGGCCCGCAAGTAGATAAGGGCCATAAAATATTGCCTGAATAGAAGCATAATCGGACCGGTCATCTGAACACGATTCAAAACTGTCAGTCATATATCCTGATAATTAAGCCGCTATATGCAGTATCTACGCCAAAAACAATCGTCATATTGATTGAATTAGTAAACCAGACTTCTTGTCATAGTACCTTTAATAGCTTCTGTTCTTAAGCTGATGGGAAGCTGAAGGCTAAGTGTGTCACCTTCACTCCATGACCTTGTAATTGAGAGGAAATTACCTGCAATAGATGTAGAATAAAAGAGTATTCCATGGATTTTTAAAAAAATAGAATAAAAAGGTATTGATTAGCATTCCTTTGGTTTTTTGTAGACAAAAGAGAAAATCGAAACATAAGAGCCCTTAGATACAAATTGATACAATCGGTGAAGCATTCATTGGGAAATATGCCTTTTTACCTGGAGCTGGTAGGGATGAACTTTGAGCATTTAATGTTGCCTTAGCACCATCGGAAAGTGTCCAAAATGGTATGCGCAAGTTTAAGGTAGAAGATTGGCTGGATCCCTGCAAAGATTGCAGCAGGTATAAAACATAGCAGTCCCTTGAAGAATGAAGTAGAGTTAAGAATACACAACTCAGAAATACTCAATTCAGATAGTAGCCACTCCAAAAAAAGAAAAGAGTTTATTTCTAAGAGGAACAGAGTAGATGTGCTGTGGAGCAATACTACTAGAGGACGCTGATGTAAACTCTTTCATGCATAAATCATTTGTTAAAAAGTACCTTCTTCAGAGAAATGGTGAAAGTTACTCGAAGATAGGGATCCGAGGAGACGACAGGAGCAACTGTCTGATTAACCATAATCTGCCCAAATTCCCAATCAAGAGAACTTGATATATATTGGATGATGTAGAGGCCTGGCACTTTTCCTTCTTCTTCAAAATATATGGAATCTCCCAACTTTGAAAAAGATTCAATACCTGTCAAAGTAGCATAATTATCAAATGCTAGCACAATAAATGGGGTATTTGACCATCACTAGCTGAGGATATCAAAATGCAAGTAGATTATCATGTTAGATAAACAAAATTGAAAAGAAACAAGGACAAAGATCGTGAGATTCAAAGAAATTTAGCAAGTTTGACTTTCTCTTGAGAATGGCAGTTCAAAACGCTGCACTGACTCCCACACCTGTTCCATAACAGCACCAGAAAGAGTTGGTTGGTGTTCCCCATCCATGATAGCTCCTGGCTTTGGAACTTCCAGGACTTTGTGGAAGCATGTAAATCATCACTCCAGGCTCTGTTCCTCTTTGGATTCCTAAAACACCATTTGTCAGGGCACGCTCATAATAATCTGCGTATGCCATTTCTTTGGTCCATCTAAACAAGTTTCGAGAGACCTACAAGTTCATGTGGTAACATCAAGTTCATGCAGTAATTTTGCATCAAAAAGTTTCTTCAAAGTTACCAACTCATTATAGAAAATGGATCATCTCTAGAAATTCGACAAAAGAAACCATTGTAATAGATCACTATTTCTGAAAAATCTTAGTAAACAAAGATGTCTGAAAAAGAATCTAACATAATGCACTTAAACGCATATTGTAAACCCTAAATTTTCAAACTTGAAATTCTTCAATCACCAAATTGAAAAATGGGAAAACAAAATCTAGAGCATGATACCTTTAACATGTTATAAGTTGTGCATGATTCTTCATTCTCAGTTGTTAATGTGCTAGCCAATCGCTTTGGATCCGACCTAATCATGGAATAACACAGGGAAACAAGCTAGTGACCACTTTGTGGATGTGGAAAACGTGGTTTACTAATATTGGAACAGGACATATACTCCAATACTGGAAAACAGCTCCAACAAACTTCAACACAGAAGTTTCTCTTTTCTTTCTCTCTCTCTCTCTTTTGACCAAGAAAGAAACATAAACAAATTGATATAAACTCATTAAAACATGAAGATGCTTTTTTTAGTACCAGAATTCACTGACTGATGTCCCTCCAGTGGCATAACTGTGAGAAGAATTGACTATATCCATGAAGTAAACTCCTATATCCTGTAACATCACAAATTTTATTTTAACAAAGACCATTAAACTATCCAGCAAAAACTAATGTTGTTCATCTTTTCTAACATCAATCCTTCAGTAAGAAATCATATATAGCTGATTTACACATGCCTTGATTTTCTAACTTCTCCAAAAAATGAAAGTAGGGAATGGCAAAAGGGCTTCATTATGAAGGGATATTCTTGTCTGAAGCGACTCACCTTGTAAAGTGTGTCACCAGTGACTTCATAACGCATTTGAGATCCAATAACAATGGGGATGTGAGTGTTGGCATGGAAGCCGGATATGTCGTCAGCCTACAAACAAAGAAGAAAGTTATTGCTGTAATCTAAAGGAAATTGCGTAGATTTAAATGTCCCACTACAATCCTGTCTTTCTTTTTTTTTCTTTCGAACTTACTTAAAGCTAATACACCATTTTAGGCTTAATAGATCATTCCTTGAGTGGAAAACTAAAAACAATTAATCCCCCCATCTAATCTCCAATCTGCTCTTTGCATCTGCCTTGTATCCCAGAATGCCATTCTCATACAAAAGCTTGAAAAAGACAAGATTTGGATCCATCATAACAATTATTTATGGTTTCATCCTGGTATAAGATAAGGAATTCTGAAAAGCATTAAGCAGGATACAAGCTTCTATGTTTCTTTAAGCAGAGAAATTTTGCCTATGAAAGTAGATGCTTAACATTTCTCTATCTGCAGGCCGCCACACTGGCAGCAATATTCGACTCTATGCTTAAGTATAAAGAGAACATCAGTATTCCATTTAGTCATGGGGCCATTTTAGTTTACACATTTCATTTTCTACCAATAGGAGCTTCAGTCAACTTTAAGCTCTAAAATGAAAACTCTTAATGTAGGCAAAGTTTAAGGGCAGAAGTTTAACTAAAATATTTTGCTTCTGTTTCATGAAAACCAGAATAAGCATCCTGTTTCCTGATCACCACCAAATGAAAACAAAAACAGAAAATTTGGGTTTGCCAAAGCGGCAAATAAAATCTTTCAATTGACAATAAAGAAAAGAAGGTACCTGTACTGCAAGTAAACCAAGGAAGCATGGTTTGTCAAAAAGATGAGCCAATAACAGATGCTTTGGATCTCCCTGCATACAGAGACATAAAGACGTTTGCGTTAGAAACCAAGATTGGGGAACCATGCTGCTTGACTCAGGAGATAAAAAGAAACTGATACATAATTCTATCATGCCATATGTTAAAACGCCAATCCTGTAGGAAATGATTTAGGGAAATAATTTTAAATGAATTAAATAAGACAAGAAGATCGTTCCAAATGAATTAGGCATTTTATAAAATGAGACAAGAAGGTTATTCCAAAACACGGTTGTGAGAAATTAAGCAACAGAAGCTAAAACAGAATAGAGAACTTGCTGTTATTGTAAATAGCCTGTAAAGGACGTCATTCATTCCTCCGGTTTCTTCATTGAGTGACTGAAAGTGTTTTTCAACAGTGTGTTTAGCTATGACGTTCTGAACTCGGCTATAAAAATAATCAACCATCCATTTTGCCATCTCTAAAGCTTGAGAATTATCTGCGAAAGTATATTGATCCAAGAGACCAGCCAAGATCTGTGAGGTTGAGAAGAGAGCAAAATCATCACATAACCGCTTGGACGTGAAGTATGATTGCATGAACGGTACAATTAAAAACAAGATTCCACCTTATGAATTGTATAATAAGGTGCCCAGACAGGTTTTATAGCCTCAAAACGATCAAATTGCTCGGAAGGAAAAGCAGACAGGTACCCTGTGCCTATTTTATTCTGACAGACAGATAAAGCAGACACTACCGCAGACATTTTCTCCTTGAGGGAATCATTGTGAGTGCTAGCCCACATTTTGGCCGATGCACTCAAATAGTGCCCTTCAATATAAGAGCAAAAAGAAAATCACAGGGATTATTAGATTGGAGTAACAAGTAATAAATTTTAGTTGAAGCTTGGACAATATTGCAATAATAAAAGTTGAGGTGCCAAGTCCTATGTTCATGTGTGGAGACAGGGTCAGAGGTGCTGCAGGTCCTCCCAGATGAACTCCACTGGAAATTTAAAGGCTCACAAATTAACAACCTAAAGTTTCCGAAGCAATGACTTTCAGAAGTAATGAAGATTAATGCTAGTAGAGTGTTGTTTCTCTATAGATTATAATTGATGGACACATCAAACACATCCCCCAAAGCTTTCCAAGGTAAACAATTATATAATATGATGAAAGAAACGTATAATTTCACCAGCGGTGGTTATTTTTCCATAGATCATAGAATTCAGAAGCAAACCTAAAGTTGATTGTTAGCCAAAATATGATGCAAGAAGTGTTCTTTTGAATAAAGAATGATGACTCATTCTGTCAATAAAAACGGAGGAAAAGATTGAACTCCCTAGTCGCCCGAATCTGTCTTGCCACTCGGAAGCAGTATGGAAATTCTAACAGTGAACAAGGATTTAAAGGAAATGAAATGACATCATGCTCACAGCAAGAAGTATCAAATGAAACTAACCAACGAAGTGGCCCCGTAGCTCACAATCTGAGGCCTCCCAGCCGCCATATGCAGTGCCTGGAGTAGGCAAGCCTGCGGTCTTCCTAAAGCTCCAGACCAACCTGTCCAAATCCAACATCAACAGGTACTCTACATTTGTTTGTTGTGCGTTCCAGTGCATTGAGCTCGAACCCAATCTCACATTGTGCAGTGAAACTTCCTTTAGGAAATCTCCAGAGGATTTTGAAGGGTCTTTCATCTTCCTGTACATCATTGCCCAGCTGAATTCTTCTTCTCTCAATATTTTTCTTGGTAGCAAATTAGCCCAAGCTGAATCATCGGTTGGCGTCAAATGATAGTATTCAAACATTTCTTCTTTCCAGGTATCATTCTTTGACGACAAGAGTTCATATCGAAATGTATGTGATGACAGCTGAGTAGGAATATTTGTACATTCCTTACTCATGACACGACCACAAAGCACAGACACAACAGCGAACAAAAAAAGCTTTAGCATACTACAACCCTCCATTTTGCTCTTGTTCTGAACGAATTGGCCCAAATTCAAGTCAATATCAGAACTTTCAAGACTAAAACAGACTTTCAAGGCTCCAATCCAAGTGATTGTAATCAGAAGAAACCCAAAATTGAGTTAAAAACACTAGGCTACTTGCCAACCGGATAAGACTTAGGACATCTGATTGATCAAACGGAACCCAGAAAGCAGGAACCTTGAAGCTTATGAAAATTGGACAAAGGGCTATGATCAGAACAATAACAATAATTCAGCTGGAAATCAAGCGCGAGAATAAGTAAATAAATATACATATATGAAAGAAGTCTAGCGAAGTAGATAAGCACTAGGGCGTAACAAACAGCAGCAGAAATGCCCGATTAAGAGCAAAAGGAATCTACTGCAGAAGGAAAGACACACGTGAAGCCTATATATGCACATACAAATTACAAGGAGTCAGGAAAAGCTGAAACGAAAAGCCCCACTAAAAGTTATCATCATCTCGTGAAACGGAATAATTTGATCTCGATGAATCAAACCGTATAAATACAATAATATATACAGAGATATTTGTGGACAGAATATGATCACGGATACACTGTCGATATTCGTGGTGGGTAGGTGTTTTTTAGTTTGACTAGGAAAGGGAGAGGGAAAGGACACCGTCTGCTTTAAAGTGAGCGTGTGATAGTAATTTCTACACGCCTTCCAGACCAAACCTCATTTGCCCATTAAAATAATGATCAGATGAAATGCTTTGGAGGCACTGGACTAAACTTCTTTAATTCATCACCATTAGACCCTTCTCAACCCAACCTGTCAAGGGTGTTGTTCCTTTTTCAACAAAGAAACACAGCCATTGAATTGTGTAGTGCTCATGAAATTATTGCCCAAGTTTTCTCCTCTTCAATCAAGCCACCATAATCATTACAGTCAATCATATACTCTAGTTGCCTGAACTGGGTAAATGGAAATGATGACGGCGTACACTATAATAGATGAATTCATCTGAATTTGGGATATTTGTAAGAACAGCTCTTGATTTTGTTTTTTTCTTTAACAGATTCATATCTTTAAGGTATGGTATTGGCAAGAGTTGTTTCATGTCACTCACAGCCAGCTTTCCGTTTTCTTCTGTCCTCTCTTGTGGTGGGACAGAAATAGCAGGCACAAGTTGCCAGCAACTGTTTCACATTATTTAGAGAAAGAACGTCACGAAGACTAAATTCCACTTGCTGATAAGGAAATTGTAAAGATAGTTTCTAGGGTGACTTCCCCTCTTTATCTCATTGTCTTCCATCCCTTCCTTTCCATATATGCGCACACACAAAGCTTAGGTGTGGAGTAACTTCCACGTCTTATAAACTACAAATGTTAAGTATGACTAGTGTCCTCGTATAATTCTTTTTCTAAACCTTTTATCAGAAAGAAGACCAAGACTAGGCATTTGATCCACGCTTCATTTTGCTAAGTGGTATATCAAAAATCCAAATACAAATATATATAAATCATGTTTTCCACGTTAATATAATAATATCTCCTTAGTCAGTTTCAAGAATTTTTGCCTTCAACCCTCCTTATTCCGACGTATTTGGGATAAGACTATTGTAAAACAGCGGCATGATAATTATGGGAAAGCAGAAGATCATTAACAGAAAATAAGACCCATTTCATTATCTATTTAATAATCCTGTCACTTATTCTTTAAGTTTTTGATGCTATCTTCAAATTCTTTTCTATCCTTACTAGTATTTTTGTTTATTTAATATAATATAACTTATTGAGAATGATGAGATACAGAAATAAGGATAACACATGCAGTAGTTATTTGTATTAATTAATTTTCAATATATAAGCTGCAAATGTGTTGCTAAATTAATAGTTTTATTATCCTTTTAAAGTTCTATTGTATTAACCCTAACATGTGCAACATAGAAGTTCTTTTAAAGTTCTATTCTGCAACATGTGCCTCCCTGATAGTATTAGATTTGTTAGAATAAATAAAAAGAAAGGTAATTTTGTTATTTTGCTAAAAAAGAAGAAGAAGAGAGCATTATATTAATAACTTAACATATCCTTAAGTAAAACATTCGTAGCTTAATTCTCTAACACTAGTGTCCTCTAGTATTTTTCTCTAGCATATGTGTAAATCTCTCCAATAAATATCAAGCTTTTGTTTCTCTATGAGTGTCTATCTTTAGCCTCTTAATTCAATTAAGGTACCTCTATCTCTTACACTACACAGGCAATATGGGTTTCGTTGCTTCCTGTGGATTCGTTCAAGTTTTGTTGCTTCGTGTGTATTCATCCATTGTTTCTTGTTAATTCAACCATGCTCTTAAGCCCAACTCACCATTTCTTAATTGCCGCTAAATTAACCATTGTTGCAGTTAGATTTCAAACATACGTGATTTGTGAAATCGGTGCATACATAAGTAATATAAGTTGTTAAATTTATTGTTTTGACCAATTGTGAAGATTAATTATGTTCTTTATTCATAATAACTCCTCTTTATCACAAGATTAGTCTTGTTCTTTCTCATAGGAGGTGGCACTTTAACTATATACTAGATTAAATAACATCTTGGTTAAGACTCATACACCATAATCATAGACATTAACTTATATTAAGATATGCAAATTATGTAAAGGAAAGGGCCAAATTGTATACTATGCAAATTGCATTAGGATATATTAGCATATGCAGATTATGGAGCACTTTTTTTAGGTATTTTGTGTTATAATTCAATTTATTTTGAACTTATAGGAGCAAACGTAATTCAAGTTAAATGAGCAAATCTAATTTCATAGAATATTATTACATATTCAGTACACTAATTTCGTGTTGTTTTTTTGTTACATTAAGTTATATTGTGTTTTTAATGTCTTGACCCTTATTTTCATTTCTAATTTGTATAAGATTTTGTCAATTTTAATGGATGTTGAATCTTCAAACTCAACTCGAAGAGTCCGTAGTGAAAAGCATTACATTGAGAAGTTTCTTATCACTGTAAAAGTTGAAGTCGTTTAGTCACTTCTTGGACCAATGACAATCTTGGAAGAAGATTTTTTGGATGCTCTAACTACGGGATATTTTCCTTATTAATAATCAATCGATTGGTATTTAGTAATATGCTTGGTCTTAGTAATTAATTATATTTGTCACAACATTATTATAGGAAGGGGGATGTAATTTTTTTAGATGGGTGGATGAAGATTTTGTTGAAAAGCCAAAATTTGTTATAAATAAATTGAGACTTGAGAATAAAAGGTTGAAGGTTGAGAACAAGAAGTTGAAAGATGGTATGGGTATAGATAATGTGTATGAGCTACAAGGTGAATTGACAGAGGTGAAAGTGGCATTGAAATATACAATATCTAAGACAAAAAGATTGTAGAAAGTGACGTATAATTACTTAGTATGTGTTGTAATATTTGTTGCTATTTTTATAACTATAATTATTGAAAAGTTAAAGAATATAAACATAAAATTTGATATTGTGTCATAGTAATTTGTTAGGATTGTCTTTTTAGATTAAGAATTTATTGTACTTTGTTAGGATTGTCTTTTTAGATTAAGAATTTATTGTACTATAGAATTTATTGTACTTATAGTACAATAAATTCTTAATCTAAAAAGACAATCCTAACAAATTACTATGACAGTACAATATATTATTAACTTTTATAGTTATATTTATAGTTTATCTTGTATTAATCGTTCATAAATAACCTAGACATGATATCCATAATAACTCCAAAATGGCAATTTCAACACTTAACCAACTCCCAAAGGACATAAGTATCGTAACAACCTCAACATTCGTTTAACTAACTTCCATTTCACCAACTTCTAATATGTCACAATAACAGGCAATTTCACAATTTCAATTATTTCATGTTCATTACAACTTCTTTTGAAACAAGTAAAAAATGGAACAAGTTCACAAAGAGAAACTCACTGTTAAATTTAAAAATTAAGTTTTGTTTTCTCTCAAGGTTGAATTTCCAAGCCTTCTTCTTTTTGCACCCCTCTCATTGCCAAAGGTAGATGAAGTGATACGATTCCCACTATTAGGTATTAGAATTTATAGTAACGTGTACTTGGGAGCTGCCTGACCTTATGATTTGAACATTATCTACGTGCTATTTAAACATGTTTATTTAAAACAAAATTTGAAATGCTAATATTAACATATTCCAAATTTCATTAAATTACATGATACTTAATTGAGCTAGTTCCAAAATTAATATGAAATTTCTTACATTTTTGGACTTTTGCATGATCTTTGGTTATGCTTTTATTGTCCACATTTAGTGCAAGTCATTCTTCTTCCATGATTAGTCGCTTTTCATATTTTAGATTACTCAAAATTCTCTTTCTTTCTAATCTTTTTAGGATGACCAAGCATTCTCCTTATTACAGACGACTTAACAATTTCACATAGGGGCAAAAATATTTATCCATCGAGTGGTCGAGGGGATACTTTTATGCTTGTAGTTACCTCTCCTTGCTATACAATTTGTCAATGTAGTCATCAAGATTTTAATGGTTATGGAAAATGGTAGCCACAATATAAAGGTGTGGAATCCTTGTTAAATTTTAATATCTACAAGTGGAAGTATGACTACTAATCTTACATAAAACCTGTCTAATCCATGCTCAACTTCATATTCATTAGCTTCATTCCAATCAACAAAGCAGCCAAAGCTTTTTTTCTTGTTATCCTCTAACACGACCTCAACTCTTACTGATATGTTACTATCTTATTTCTCTTCAAAATTCTTTTCCATATGCATCCTCTTCATCACCATCTTTTTGATATACTCCAAGATGCTAAATATAGTCTTCACCCTAGTTATCATTAGGCACATTATCGTTAGTAGAAGCATTAGGCACATCATCAACAAAAGAATTAGGCATATCATCTTCATCACACACATCATGCTCAATATTCACACCATCATATACAATTTTAGCACCATTATGCTCAATAACATCATCATCATGCTCAGGATTTACAAATTCATACTTCAAATTCAAAATATCATGATTACCATTATGCACATTATTCAAAACTTCATACTCAACATGCACAATTTCAATGGCGCCACTATCCTCATTATCATTTAATAATACAATTTTTTCTTCAATGTTTATTCTATCATCTATATTACTTACTCCTAAGACAAACAGTTCATCCTTTGTATAATGATTATCTTCTTCTTCTTCAATATTTATTAAATCTATATTATCATTACCATCATCCACATTATTTAATTTTGATTCTTTCTCTTTATTATACTCAACTTCAAAATAAACCTCTACTCTTCCATAGTTTTCAACAATATAAATCAAATCACATGTTTTCGAGTCATATACAATCTCAATCAACCTACCTTCTTCATGTTTATTTGGATGCCTATAATACACTTTATCTAATCTATCATATTAATTATGCTTAGTAGTCCCCACAATACTAAACCAATATAATTTGTTTAGGACAATACCTTCAACTAATATTTTACTACCACTAATGTATTGAAATGAATTTCCTCTATCAATTTCTTCGTCATAGTGAAACATAATTTCCTTTTCGATGGGATTCTATATCCTAATAAATAAGAACTAAAAGAACAATAAGTTGTCCAACCCTAATTATACAAAAAAAAATTCCCAATTTAATAAGCACAACCTTCATTGAAATTGAAATCCCCACTTTATGCAAGATGTCCCTAAAGATTATTGTTGACCAATTAGCAACACCATTGCCAACAAGAATCTTTTTTATCATGAGATATCCTTCCTAATCCTATAAGGCCACAACACGCAAACGTGAATGACTATTATCACAGAGGTCTTCCTTCTACTCCTCTATTATGAATATCTTGTCTTCCTAGTCTTCAATCACCGTCGTCTTCGTAAATTCTTATTTATGTATTAAGTCGCCAATTTAATAATAGTGAATTCTATATAAATTAAAATCTCCGATTTAAGCATAAAATAAACTCAAGAAATTAGGAAAATCACTAATTTACCTTGCAGTGAGCTACACCTTGCCAATGGGAATCTCTTCCTAGTCCTGTCACGAAGATATCCCTCCTATTCCTCTAGGCCCAATAAAATCACTAACTTACCTTGCCGTGGACCAATGAGCTTCACCATGCCAACGAGAATCTCTTCCTAGTCCTGTCACGAAGATATCCCTCCTAATCTTCTAAGGCCAATCTCTTCCTCCACCTTCAGTTCTAACCTCCTCCTCGACTCGCTCGTCATTTTTTTTCCCTTTTTATTACTGTCAAAATGATGAATTCATGCTTAAGGATCAGAAATTATTACAAAATACAAGTGTTTGGTAGTTAAAAAAATTTCTTTAAGTTTTATCTCATCGTACGATATTTCCAATCCCCAATAATGTTGTTACGTTATTTAGTTACTGATACAATTCAGCCTAAAAAAAGTCTCATTGGAAGGAAAGCGGTGGCTTTGCTCTTATGTATTTGGAGATCAAATCAGCTCTAAGTGTTTGAGAGCAATCAAAGGTGAAAAGTTGTGTACAACTTTGGTTGTATATTATTGAGGAAGGACAAAGTATAGATTACGGAAGATCAAAAGAATTTAGGTTCTTCTATTTGTACTGTTTTACACGTTAGGCAAAGCGTCGCTAACAATATTAAAATTATCCCAAAAGCAAGCGACAATAGGGAGCTGGAAGTTTCCTTCTAAGCAACGGTTATGGAAAGAAAATATTAAACAAACTCTTTCTCCTTATCAAGTTTTGGAGTAGCTTGCAAAAGACAAGCAAAGATTTCAGGCGTCGCCTTTCATTATGTGATCGGATAAGCAGATGGAGAATGGTTGGTGACGTAAGGGGCAACGACTCAAGTGGCTCACACTTCTTGCGGATGGAAACAAATGGATTGATGGAGAATATGCTGCTTGGAGGGCCGTGTAGGTTGTGGGGATGGTCACTGAGGAGATAAATGTGTCAATTTCGCATGATTCATATTCTGATAATACCTACTCGTTTTGGCTTCATTGCATATTATAACATAAAAGACAAGACTTTAATCAGGTTAGTCAAAAGTAACTCCAATCAGAAGTAAAGTGAGGTGAAATGTAAGTCAAGAATGACTTTCCTTCCAGTGGTTTTTAAAAAATATATTTTAGGCTAACTTTGCCTTTAGTCTACGGAAACCTAACTTGGTATACAGTGAAATGCTTAATTTTAGTCGAAAGTGATCCAGATGAAAGTAATCTAGAAGATCATATGAGGGTAAGAATAAAGTAAAATTTTAAAAGTGTGTTTGGAATGAAAAAATAATAATTATACATTTGAGTGGTAATAAAAAGAAACATACAGTCACTTGACTTGATGGCTCTAATTAGTCATTTACATGTAGATGAAAATATGCTCCGACTATATGATCATGCTTCTATTCTGCCATGCAAGGACATGCATCTACAGCGACTTGCTAACTTTGAGAGCATCAACGGGGACCATATTAAGGAAAATCCAGATAAAACCAACGTTAGCATTTGTTGATTGATAGACCCCGAATCATTGGACATTTGATCAATTCCCTGATTAAGGCTGCACCAGAAAACGGTAGCATTTATTTAATGCGTCTAAGAAAAAGAGTCATATCCATCAATTAAGAATTGACTAATAAGATATTTTAGCTCAGATGGAATTTGTGGAAGAGCCATTTTGGCTCATAAATTAAAGTCTCAGCTACTTATTCAAGGTCGACGTGTGTCCGTTGCATGGGGAAGCAAAAGACAACAGGAAGGACATGACTCCATGATTTGGTTAGTTTGTAACAGGTATAGAAATAGATGTGAATAATATAAACCTATCATCAATAATTGAATTTGGTGTTGGGGAGCTATGTATATATCTGTAGATGGAGTCTTCCAACTGTGTACTGACAGACAGCTCCCCAAATCTCCTATGAAGCCAAAATGATATTTCCTACCTCCAACTCCAAGAAAGATGATTCAGTGGTTGGAGACACAGTCATGAGTGATTGTCAACATCGATGGTAAGTAATGGGAAACCAAGATCGTACGGGATATGCAAATTAACAAATTAGAGAAAGTCAAATTTGTGAGAAAAAAATGGTGCAATGATGTGAACGGTCCATTATTTGTACAAAATTATATGAAGCAACTTCAAGGGAGTGCTCCACCGTTCCATTCAATCTCTTTAAAGCCTCCAAATAGTTAGAAGTCCTTAAGTACTAAGAAGCTGGAGTGGCTTTCTTTTAACTTTTAAGGATTGACTTGGGTTGAACCCATCATTTAGGAAAATAAAAATTTGTACATAATAACTTGATGTTTTAAGCTACAAGGGGTGATCAAGTTGGTGGAGCAAGGGAGCATAGATTCAAATGGTCCTAGTTCGAATCTCTCTACCTACACTATTGAGTCTGGTCCTAGTTCGAATCTCTCTACCTACATTATTGAGTTTGCCGTACAGAGTTTACCTAGTACAAAATACCCGATTGACGTGATTTGTAAGCTACTGGGTCGATCAAGAAGTTTATCCAGTACGCAACCAAAAGATAGTGACCGCAAATTCTTCTGTTTTCATAAAAAAAAACCTAGATATTTTATGTTTGAAGTTGAAAAGAAATTTTGTGTGGTGAATATTAATTTTTTATATTTTTTAAGGGATAATGATCATATAATTAATCCCTTCAAATGTATAAAAAAATATATCTTCCTAAAGCTCAATAATACCTAGATATTTATTTGATTCCATTGTTGATAAACTGCAATAACAGTAGTACAAATGTACAATACCATAATAAAGAGCAAAGACAAGTGGAGTAAACAAGACGACAACCGAGGTACGATGGAAAACGACACCTGAACTATAAATGATAAATCTACTCTTTGTTTTGATTATGGGCATTTAGCCACTTAAACAACGTGGTCCCTTAAAGCATTTAGTGGCCTTGATCAGTAACAACAATTTGGGAACACCATCCTTCTTAACTGTCACTGTTAAATATTGACAATAAGTAAGCTTCATCATCCTCATTTTAATGTCCATTTGTTGGAATCTAATCGTGATCGAATCACGGGCGCAGCA
>JANKYE010000012.1:20024739-20036114 GCA_032467995.1 Erythroxylum dillonii
CCTATTTGTTGTAGATATTAAGAGTACTCCCTAATTCCGATGACTTATCACTCTCAGCTTTCCGTTTGGAAACAACCAGAGGCAGAGGATTCCAAGCACAGAGGCATGGGGAAGAAGAGCAAAAGGATCAGGATCGGTGAGGTGAAACGACATTGCTGAGCCCGTCAAAATCGGAGCGCTTAGAAAAGCCGTAGCCAGGGTTAAGCTGGCGAGGGCGACGACGGATGGGGAGAGAGGAAGAGGAGGGAAGAGTGAAAGCGGCGGTCTGCATTGTTGGGATGGAAGAGAGAATAGAGATGCTTGGGTGTGCGAGAAAATGAAGGAAACGTCAGAGTTGATTCACTGGTGGGAAATGAAGGCGGCAGACGAAAATGTTAATTTTAGATAGCATTTTACGACGTTCTTTTTTGATACAACGCGACGGTTTTTATATCGCGACTTTTTATGAATAAAACGTCTTAAAATGTATTAAAAATTTATGACGTTTTACAAAATGTCGCTAGAAGTTAGAACCTTTTGTGATGACGTTTTTTAAATGTCGCAAAAAGTTTGGATATTTGGTGACGTTTTATTAAAAAAACGACGCAAATGATATATTATTCTTGTAGTGAATGGACAGTTCAAGATAAACAAGGAAGTTATTTAACTGGGGCACTATTTATTGTATTTAACCGTCTGTCTATGTGTTGTGCACTAGAAGATGGAAACAAATGGCTATTTGTTTTTCTCAAAGCTAGTCTAGATAAATTTCTAAAGGTAATAAGAGATAGCATAAGGATAGCTACTAATTTACCTTTGGTTTTAAAGAACAACACTAGGTCATAATACAAAAAGGCAGAATAACCTCATTTTCTTATATTTGGTGTGATGTTTGAAGCTTACATACACTATTATATTGTGATCCATTAGTTAGTATAGGACTTTCATACAAAGAATGAACAAGTAAGCTAAAATTGGGTCACCTTGTCTAAATCCTCTTTTATCCTTAATAAGGTTTGTAGGTTTCCCATTCACTATAATAGAAAATGAAGCAATTACAACACAAAGGTTGATCCATTTCAAAAAATTTTAAGGTAACTAAAGACTTCTAAAAGCTTTGTGATAAATTGCCAATTTTTGAGTCATAAGTTGATTGATATTTTTGGGATATATCAATATTAAATTAACCACAAGTGTATGACATAACTGGAGCTAGCACAGGCAAGTATAGGTCGATCCTATAAAGATAGTATGTATTAGTAATTATCCTTCTCCTATTATCTAGCCTACAAATTTGATATTTGGTTTTTAATTAAAAATAAAACTTAAGCAAATAAACTAAAATTGGAAACAATAATGAAAACAGAAGACAAAGGAAATCACTTAGAAAAATCAATATAAAAGATTAGTATCTAGGTGATGAATCTTCCTAAAAACTACTGAATAATTATCCTTTTATTATGCAGTTATTTTATTGATTATTGGACCGTGAAAATTCCTATCTTAAGTTAGTAACTATCTTGAGACTATTAACAACTAATCCATCAGTTGGTTAACAAAAATCGTTCCAGTTAAAACCCCTAAGATTACATTGTCAGTTGATTAACAAAAATCATTCTAATTAAACCCCCTCAGTTTGCAATCAACTTCTTTCAATTATGGTAGATCTACAAAGGATTTCTTAATCTCAAGAATATGAAATCAAATCATACACTAACATTCTAGATATGTTACAACAAGTATAAAACATATAATATTGAATTACAATAAATCAATCAAAATAATTGCTTTGAATAAAAGAATAAGACATATTGTATCACAAACTAGGGTTCATCACACCTAGACATTAAAATCGTTTATTTACTCATAATAAAACATAAAATCAAATATAAAAAAGTAGAAAAATAATAGAAAACAAAGAGTTCATAGCTTTAAATATCCCTTTATATTCTGTTGAATCTTCTTACAAGTTTGGATTGTATATAGCCTTCTATCGGACCTATTACGATGTTAACTTTATTTTGTCCTTATCTCCAGATCAAAATTGTCTCCTCTTTGAGTTTCTCACATCTGAAATTTGCTGCAAAAGTTAACTCTCTTTTTTTTTTGCCTCTGCTCACATCCTTTTATAATAAATTTAAGGGACATACACAGTTTGCTACACAGTCTTATGAAAAACTGTGTATATTCAAAACTCCAAAATTTTCTATTTACAAGGGTATAGATACATTCACTGGCACATACATGGCCATGTATCTCTAAATTGCTTTAAAACTTTGTTTCATGTCATATTTTTATCTGAATTCTTTTCCTCTTGGTGCATGAAGACAAATAAAATATCTATACCTACTACTATAGCAGTGGTGAGTCTAGGTCAATCCCACAGAAAGTGTGTGTAAAATTTATGAAATGAAATTAATTGGTACTTAGGTTTAACCGGGGCGGGGGGAGGGGGGGTTCAATTTTGAAATAAGAAAATAAAATAAAACTAACTAATAAAAATAAATTAAAGAAAACATGAAAAAATGATAAAAGAGGGGAATTCGATAGGGACTCGATTTTTTTGTTCAATCTCGGCCTACACCTTAATTAAGCATATTTCATTAATTTGTTGTTCTTTAACCTCTCCTATCAACTATTAATCGTGAGTTAATAATTAACTCGAGTTTTCTTTTAGGTTTTGTTTAATCAAGATATTATCATTAATTGAACCTAACCATTGAACAACATAGGATACGAGCTCTAGATTTAATTAGGCAGTAGTATTTCAAATTAGAAAAAATGATTAATCAAGGCAACAACAACTTATGATGCATTATTTAACCTAGGTTATGTTATCCTTAATGATTACAAATCATTATTCGCTACACATAAATTTTAACATAACAATTACGGATTATATCAAAATTCTAACAATGGGTTTGCAATTAACGATTCAATGAATTCATTAAAATCGTCATCTTACAATAACTAATGAGTTCATACAAAAATAATCGAATAATAACGAAAATCCGATTATCCACACATAATATCCTAATCAATTAACAAAGGATAACACAATCAATTTCTAATGAGAAAAAGAAACAACAAAATAATAAAACATATTTAACTCTAGTCGTCGGCGTCGATGTTGCGTCCAAACCGGTGTCAGGACGTCGCACTTTCGTGAGTCTCTTCAGGAAAATATTTCAGCCCCCATTAATAACCCTACCAAAACCCCTTTAGTTCTGCCTCTTACGCAGCCCTCTCTTTACTGTAACTTCCTTCACTGTTCATTGATAGGACGAATAAGATTGGGGGTTTATTTTCCACTGCTCCTGTTCATCCATATACCACGTCTCATGCTTGCGCCAGCTCTCCATACCTGCCAAGTCAAAGCTGCAGCTGCCCCTTCCCTTCACACCTGCACCTGCACTATTGCTAATGGGACAAATAAGATTGGGGGAGGGGGGGTTCTTATTCAAGAAACTGTTCACTCCCCCTAATCTTCCCACTGCACTCTTCTCTTCTCTGCTTCCCCCTCCTTTGTTTTATGTTTAACACTTGCATTAAATGCACAACGTTTGCATTGAATGTCTACGTTGAACGTAGATAACGCAAATGTCTGCGTTTCATTTGGTTGTTTCCTTTGGCTACTTTCCATCACACTGTCGTTTCATGCTTCATATTTTCCCAATTGCTTCTCACGTCATTTTTTTTAGTTATTTGGTGTCGTTTAGCTCCTTGCGTGGCTGCTCATTTGCTTGGCCACCTTTATTTTTATCAACCATTCAATTTTTCCAACGATTTCCAACAGCCCTCTTCCATGAGTTTTATGTATTATGTTGTCTTCTCTTGCTCCAATATTTATCATTTTTGCTCAACGAAGACAAGTGAATATAAATCTTTAGAAAACAACCAAAATATAGAGCTTTCAACTCACTTGAACTTGTTTACTTCTGAATTGTACCTAAAATCATATATGAATTAAAGTGAGTATCTTAAGCATTTTCATATCATTAATCGCTAAGTGTAAATGATTAAATATATCTATACTTAAACAAATATCAATTTCCCCCACATTTAGCTTTTGACCGTTCTTGGGAAAAACATCCAAATTAAGCTCAAAGACCCGAAACATTTATTCAATTCCTATATTTTCTAAGAATGTATAATCACAAGCAAAGATGAGTGACTTTCAAAAATCATAGCAATATGTCAACATTCCAAGCTTTTACTCATGATCAATCAACATTCATCATCTTTAAAAACTGAGCAATCTAATGGTAGACTAGAAAAATGTGTTTAACTAAAATTTATCCACGGGTACACTCAACGCCATTCATGATTATGACAAACCACAACTTTGCATATCATTTCATTTCTCCACCACTAATGTTCACATGTAAAATCACGAATCAAAGGACTTTGTAGGGTTGTAATGTGGGAAAAGGTTAGGTGAGATGTATTTGGGTCAAGTAGCATGAAAGTCAACAAAGCTAGTGAAACAAAGCAACACACATAAAAATCTGGGTACCGTCAACTATGATGAATGCAACATTTATATTTGACAACCTCATTTGGCTCTCACACACAAACCACATGAAGCATATACCAATCTGAAGCAATCACTCATACAATTTATGCCAACAATACATTGAAATCACAAAAATGAACCTTCCAGGCCAACATCTACCTCATATTCAACATACTCAAATAACACATTCATTTCAACTCTAGGAAGATGCATAAACCATGAAAAACTTTGCAAACTCATATGCAATTCCTCCTCGATCAATTTTTTTCTTTCCTTTTCTTTTTCTCTCTTTCTTCCTTTCCTTTTCTTTTCTTTTCTCTTTTTCTCCTTTTTCTTTTCTTTCTTTTTTTTCTATTTTTTCTTTCATTCTTTTCCTTATAAAAATTAAAATAAACTACATCAACATGGGAATTTCAATGATAAGACATAACAAAACATCCCAACATTATAACCAACCCTCACATATGTACACCTCCACACTTAGAATTTTGTACATCCACAAACTTAACAATCACAAATATTCTACTAGCTTTATAACTTGGGTAGGACATTTGGTTAAGTTTAAAAGCATAAAATGTGGTTTATACAAAAAGAAACGTTAAAGCTCAAAGGTTTTATCAAGGAAAAAATCATGTCAATAGGATATGTTATTTGGCTAATGTAGTTTATGAAAATCAAAGAATTTCTAATCATATCCATTTTTATGCATTTGATAAAAATGTGGTCTCGAATATAAATTCAACGCAAAATCGAGATGTACATGTCATGAAGGTCACACATTATCAAAAGGTAATGAGACTGATATGGATGTGTCAATCAAATAAGGCTCAAAATCTCACCGGCTTTGTCTACTATTAGTCACTCCTCTTTTAAAGATAATGTATATTAACCAATCACAAGAGCAAAAGTACATGCTAAAGTTGCTATGAAATTCTCTAGTCAATTCACACTCTAATCATGATTATATAATCCCAGAAGCAATAAAAAATGAAAAAAAAATATTTTTTCATTTGTTTTATTCTTTCTCTCATTTTGATTGAAAACCTAAAAACAAGTAAAACAAACAAATTAAAAAAACACACATGCATATAAAAAGTAATGCAAAAATGTAAAGGAAAAGAAATTTACTTCCCTTGGGTTGCCTCCCAAGAAGCGCCTTTGTTTAGGGTCACTAGCTCAACTCTTTGTTTCCTCCTCATGTTACAAAATTGTGATCTTCAGGTGTCACATGCGGCTCCTCCACATGAGTTAGTTCCGGATAGGGCCTTAGTTGATCATCATTCTCATTTAGCGTCTTCCCTATCCTCAAATTCTCAATCTCGACAGAGTCCATACACTTCAAAAATATTTTGAATGTCTCTTCACCTTTTTCCTCATCATTTAATTCCTCCAATCTGTTATGTAAAGGTAAAGAGTTAGTTTCAAAAATAATCATGGTCTCATTACTTACCTCCGAGCTAAAAGATGTATCCTTTTCGGCTTCAAGCCCCTTCTCCACTTCTTCGACAAAAACAATTCGTTAAGGGTTGACCTCAAAATTCTAAACTCGTCACTTTGCAATGTTTCCGCACAAACGTCCATTGGGTACACCTTGGGTTGATACAACTGATCCTCTTAACTTTGCGATTCTAGGCGATTAAGGCTCATTACCATCTGACCCATTAGGTGTTCCATCCTTTGTCGGCTTGTTTTTGTTTCTTGTCGAAGTTTTGGAAATTGTTGCTGCATATCTTGTTGAAATTGCAAATTGTTAAAAATAAGATTCTTAACACGTTCTTCTAAAGAAACACTTGAATCATGTTGGCTCTCCAGATCTTGGGCGCTAAACCATGTATTTTTTGGAACTTGCCTTCCATCCTTCTGAAATTGTAGAGTATTCTCCTACAATTGCAAATTATTAGTTTTCATAATATTAATAAACTCTTTCAGAGATGGACCGGAATCGTGATAGGAAGCTTATGGTCTGTACAAAAATTGTTGTGCATCCTGTAAACTATCATGGAAGTAATTATGATGATTATCTCATTTATAACAAAAGTTAGGTTGATCAGTCCAAACATTATTATAGGATTGAGAATATGAATTATAAAAGAAATTACTTATGCTCATATCGATTTTTTTTCAAACACAAAATAAAAAAAGAAAAGATCAGTAAATAACATAAAAGAAATTAATTACGAACAAATATATACAAAACATCAATTAAATCACAAACAAACACTAAAACACCACATTCCTCGATAACGACCCCAAAATTGACTGCGCATCATTACGCTATTCAAAATAAAATATCTAGACCTACTACTATAGCAGTGGTGAGCTTAGGTCGATTCCACAGAGAGTGTATGTAAAGTTTACGAAATGAAATTAACCGGTGTTTAGGTTTAACAAGGGGGATTTGGATTTTGGAATAAGAAAATAAAATGAAACTAACTAATAAAAACAAATTAAAGAAAACATACAAAAAATGATAAAAGTGGGGAATTTGGTGGGGACTTGATTATTTGGTTCAATCTTGTCCTACACCCTAATTAAACATATTTCATTAATTTGTTGTTCTTTAACCTCACCTTTCAGCTATTAATCGTGAGTTAATAATTAACCTGATTTTTTCCTGAAGTTTTGTTTAGTCAAAATCCAATCGTTAATTAAACCTAACCATTAAACAGCCTAAGATACGATCTCTAGATTTAATTAGGCAGTAGCATTACAAATTAGGAAAACCAATTAATCAAGACAACAACCACATACCATGCGTTATTTAACTTAGGTAATATTATCCTTATTAATTACGAATCATTAATTGCTACACATGAATTTCAATATAACAATTACAAATTATATCGAAATTTTTGCAATGGGTTTGCAATTAACGATTCAATGAATGCATTAAAATCATCATCTCACAATACCTAATAAGTTTGTACACAAATAATCGAATAATAACAAAAATTCGATTATCCATACACAATACCCAAATTAATTAACAAAGGATAACATAATCAATTTCTAATGAAAAAAGAAACAATAAAATAAAAAAAATACTTAACCCGAATCATCGATGTTGATGTTGCCTCTAAACTGGTGTTAGTCTCCATTAATAAACCTACCGAAACCCCTTTGATTCTGCCTCTTACACAACCCTCTTCACTGTAGGTTCCTTCGCTGTTCGTTGATGGGACGAATAACATTGAGGGTTTATTATCCACTGCTCCTATTCATCGACGCACCACATCTCACACCTACGCCAACTCTCCATGTCTGCCAAGCCGAAGCCACAGCTGCCCCTTCTATTCACGCCTGTGCATGCACTATTGTTGATGGGACGAATAAAATGGGGGGGGGGGTTTCTTATTCACGAAACTGTTCACTCCCCCAACCTCCGCACTGCGCTCCTCTCTTCTCTGCTACCCCCTCTTACATTTTATGTTTAACGCTTGAATTAAATGCACAGCGTCTGCGACGTTGAGCAGAGAAGAGAGGAGTGCAGTGCGGAGGTTGGGGGGAGTGAACAGTTTCGTGAATAAGAAACCCCCCATCTTATTCGTCCCATCAACAACAGTGCATGCACAATTGAACGCGGACAACGCAAATGTTTGTGTTTTATTCGGTTGTTTTCTTTGGTTGCTTTCCATCACGCTACAGTTTCATGCTTCATATTTTCCCATTTGCTTCTAACGTCATTCTTTTTGGTTCTTTTGTGTCGTTTAGCTCTTTGCCTGGCTGCTCATTTGCTTGGCCACCTTTGTTTTATCAACCATTAAATCCATGTAATTGCATGCAAAAACATGCAATCACGTACTCCTTTATTTTTCCAGCGATTTCCAATAGCCCTCTTCCATGAGTTTTATGTTTTATCTTATCTTCTCTTGCTCCAATATTTATCATTTTTGTTCAACGAAGACAAGTGAATATGAATCTTTAGAAAACAACTAAAATCACAAACCTATTATGATGTTTAATTTATTTTTTCCTTATCTATGGATCAAAATCATCTCCTCTTTGAGTTTATCACACCTGAAATTTGTTGCAAAAGTCAGCTCTCTTTTGTTTGTCTCTGCTCATAACCTTTTATAATAAAATTTAACGAACATACACAATTTGCTACATAGTCATATGAAAGATTGTGTATATTCAAAAACTCCAAAATTTTCTATTTACAAAGGCATAGATACTTACACGGGCACATACACGGCCTTGTATCTCTAAATTGCTTCAAAACTTTGTTTTATGCCATGTTTTTATCTGAATTCTTTTCCTTTTGGTGCATGAAGACAATTATGACCTATAAATGCACCTGAGAGAGAATTAAGTACCAAAGATACAACAAAATTATAAAATATCAAGCAAAATACATCAATTACGAGTTTATAATTATAGTCAAATATTTATCTATCAAATAATCTCATAGTTAAGCTCTATATTTTGTGCCGTTTAACTCCTTGCTTGGCTGCTCATTTGGTTGGCCATCTTTGTTTTATCAACCATTAAATCCATGTAATTGCACGCAAAAACATGCAATCACGCACTCCTTTATTTTTCCAGTGATTTCTAGCAACCCTTTTCCATGAGTTTTATGTTTTATCTTGTCTTCTCTTGCTCCAATATTTATCATTTTTGTTCGATGAAGACACGTGAATATGAATCTTCAGAAAACAACTAAAATATAGAGCTTTCAACTCATTTTAACTTCTTTACTTCTGAATTTTACCTAAAATCATATATGAATTAAAGTGAGTATCTTAAGCATTTTCATACCATTAATCGCTAAGTATAAATAATTAAATATATCAACAATTAAACACATATCACGGACCTATTATGATGATAAATTTATTTTTTCCTTATCTTTGGATCAAAATCGTCTCCTCTATGAGTTTCTCACATCTGAAATTTGCTGCAAATGTCATCTCTCTTTTGTTTATCTCTGCCCACATCCTTTTATAATAAAATTTAAGGGACATACACAATTTGCTACACAATCATATGAAAGACTGTGCATATTTAAAAACTCCAAAATTTTCTATTTACAAGGGTATAGATACTTACACGAGCACATGCACGGCCTTGTATCTCTAAATTGCTTGAAAATTTTGTTTCATGCCATTTTTTTATCTGAATTCTTTTCCTTTTGTGGCATGAAGACAATTATGACCTATAAATGCTACTGAGAGAGAATTAAATACCAAAAATACAACAAAATTACAAAATATCAAGCAAAATACATCAAATACGGGTTTATAATTATAGTCAAATATGTATCTATCAAATAACCTCACACTCAAGCTTTTGATTGTCCTCAAGCACATCATAATCTAAATTAACCTTACAATATCCATCTTCCATTAATCTCAACATATCCATTTATATTCTAAATCATAATATCACATTAGTCAAATTAACATATAATTGGAGTCAAGTTATCCTAAAACTAATTTCACAAGTCAATATTAATAGTAGTCACATCAATAATATCATTGAAATAAAAAGCATAATCTTTTACGCCCTCACCAAGATTTCGCTCAATACACTCAAGTGTTTAGGGTGAAATATATCAAATTCTCAATCAATGCATAGTAGAACTCTTACCACAAGCTTGCAATATTATAACATCTCTACCACTTATGTATATACTAGAAAAAAAATCAAAATGTCTTTATAAAGGTTGTAATAGGGCTTATGTAAGATATGACTGGGATAATAAAAAGAGTTGCTTTAAAGGAAATTTACTAAATAAAACATTACATGAAACTTATTCATAATATACACAGGTCCTTTTATTGTAAATCCCATGGTACTATATTTTTTCTTCTTTTCTTTTGCTATGCTTGTGTTTTTTTATCAAAATAATTTCAAGCATTCATCATGTACCACTATTAAAGAAATATTGAGTCTTTCAAAATTTCAAGGATAAAACAAACAAGTAATGTCAATAAAGTTCAAGATTCAAAACAATAATGAGGATTCAAAGGAAAAAGGAAAAAGGTTAATAATTGTAGTTTAATCAATAAAAAGGTTAAGGCTTGAACTTCATTGTTCCTAATGATAAATTATGATACGGTAATATTCAAAGAAATAAACTTAGATAGGTGTTGAATCTAAATGTCTTTATCATTTCGATACCTCTAACAAAATCAAATGTGATCTTAATATGTATAATAAAAGCAAGTTTTAGAATTATTCAACTATATAAGATAACACATATGAAAGAGTTAAAAAGCGCTAAAAATTATGAATATTTTTGCTTTTAGGTTCAAATGTTAAAAAAATTGTTTTTATGTGTGTAAATAATATGCAATTTCATTCAATTTAACTCTCTCAATGAATATTTAAAAAAATGACTTATAAAAACAATTTTATTCTAGCTATCATCCTTTTGAATACTAATTAAAATCAATATTCAATAATGAAATAAAGTATTGATGGATAGATTTCAATTAATTAAGAACATTGGTTAATAAATTTAATAACAAAGATTATAATAAGCTTAAAAGAATCATTATACTCATTAACCTCTTCCCCATACTTAAAACAGTGCATTGTCCTCAATGTACACAATAAAAGCAAATATAATAGGGAGGACAAGGAGTTGGTACTTTCCTAAGTAATAAACTTTGTCGATTATGATTTGGGATTATATGTCCAATATTAGACTACTATCCTTGCAAAATATGAAGAAAGAGGGATAAAAAGAATAAAGGAAATAAAAATACCATAGATAATTAAGCAATAAGAAACATCATTAACTATAATATGAGATTAAACAAAATAACAATCTAAAGAAAATAAGAAATATAAATAAGTTGTTGGATCCCGTTACCGAGACCCAACCTCTTACGAAAAAAAATCGAACTAGAATCCTGAATCCGCTTTGGAAACC
>JANKYE010000012.1:20043455-20055750 GCA_032467995.1 Erythroxylum dillonii
GAGAGGAGAAAGCAAGACAAAACAAGAGATGACTTGGTCTTTCAATATAAATAACGTGGGTTATGGCATGTGGTGTGGCAAGTGACACTTGTCACTTGCCACATGTCATTTCCTCATGGTTTCACTTGATTTTTCTTATTTAACTAGTCCATTTGATTCCAAATTCTACTCTAATTGTCTCTCAATTTTCAATGATTCAATTTAATAAATCCTGAAATTATTATCTAAATTTCCATTGCCATTGGACAGTAATTTCTACTACCGGTAAATAATTATTCTGCCACTTGGAATTTTTCTTAGTCCAAAAATTACCCCAAAATTTTGCAACAATTTCACTAAATTAACTAAAATTCCTAAAACATCAATGACCCTCTCCAATCAATTTTTCCAACACAAAAATCACATTTTGCATATTAATCTCATTTATGATTAAATATACCGGGAAATGTCATGAATTCATGTACAGTCATTTTCATGTGCAAATTTACTAGTCACGTGTATGTGGATATGAGATTATGCATGAACATGTAAGGGCATTTCTAAACGCCCATTGACGACTCAGAATTACTATTGTAACCTCCCCGCAGGTAAGGGTATGTTACAAAAAGGGTATCAAAATCACTTGTATAATCATACTATACACATATGAGTAATGAATATGAATACAAATCATTTATGCACATATAAATTTTCATTGGAATGCATTATGCTCAATCTTATATTCCAATGTTCAGTCTCCCAATTCACATATGGTAAGTCCCATTTCATTTTTTTCTCGGTGTTTGAAAATTTTCATAAACATTCATAAAGGTTCGGATAAGATGCAGTAGAAATCGGAAACAAAAACAATGTCACAGTAACATTTCATATATTAATGGATTGTTTTAAAACGAAGGTTAGACTGAGTCTGTTGGGGAATCTAGAGGTAGCATTTCGTGGAATACGAAAAGGTCTCCTCACAAGTATAGTTATCACTATGGTGGCTACGAAAATGCTTAGTAAAGGATTCCAGGGATATCTAGCCCATTTGATTGAAGAAGGCAAAGATGTGGTGAAATTAGAAGATATTTCGGTAGTTAGAGATTTCCTCGATGTATTTCCAGATTATTTTCTAGGATTACCTTTGGATAGGATGATTGAGTTTGGGATAGAGTTAACTCCAAGAACTCAACCAATGTCTATGACTCCGTATAGAATGACTCCAGCGGAGTTCAAGGAATTGAAAGCACAGATGGAGGAGTTATTAGATAAGGGTTTTGTGAGACCTAGTACTTCCCCTTGGGGAGGTCCAGTCCTCTTTGTTAAAAAGATGGATGGGAGTTTAAGGTTATGTATTGACTATAGACAACTGAATAAGGTGTCAGTCTGTAACCAATATCCCATCTTATGGATTGATGATTTATTCAATCAACTGCAAGGAACCAGGGTGTATTCGAAGATTGATTTGAGATCAGGCTCTCACTAATTGAAAATCTACAGTGAAGATGTCCCGAAGACTGCCTTTTTGACTAGGTACGGATATTATGAATTCTTGGTTATGCCTTTCAGATTAACAATGGTCCAGCTGCTTTTATGGATTTGATGAATAGGGTGTTTCAAGAGTACTTAGATAAGTTCTTGATTGTTTTTATTGATGACATATTAGTGTATTTCGACAATTAGGAAGAACATACAAAACATCTTTGGACAGTTTTACAGACCCTACGAGAGCACCAGTTATATGCTAAATTCAGTGACAGTTTTGGCTTGATAAGGTAGCTTTCTTGGGTCAAGCTGAAGGACTTAGTGTGGAACCCTAGAAGATTGATGCTATTACTAATTGGAGATCTCCCACTAATGTGACAGAAGTCAGGAGTTTCCTTAGATTGGCAGGCTACTACAGGAAATTTGTTTAAGGATATTCTAAAATAGCAACCCCACTAACTAAGTTAACAAGGAAAGAGGAGAAGTTTGAGTGGCCAAATGCATGTTAGAGAAGTTTTGATGAATTAAAAGAAAGATTAACAACAACTCCTGTGCTTACATTACCGACGGGAAGTGATGGCTTTACAATCTATAGTGATGCTTCAAGACAGGGATTAGGGTGTGTTCTCATGTAGAATGATAAGGTTGTAGCCTATACTTCTAGGCAATTGAAGAAACATGAGCAGAACTATCCGACCTATGACCTAGAATTAATAGTAGTGGTTTTTGCATTAAGAACACAGAGGCACTACCTATATGGTGTTTATTGTACAATATTCACAGATCACAAAAGTTTGCAGTATTTGTTCACTTAGAAAGAACTAAACATGAGGTCGAGGAGATGGTTAGAATTAATAAAAGATTACCATTGTACGATGGAATACCACCTTGGAAAAGCCAATGTAATGGCTGATGCCTTAGGTAGGAGACCTACCAGCTCAATAGCACAACTAAAGACAATATACCTTCCATTTCTAGTACAAATGAGATCGTTAGGAGTTGGATTGAATGTGGCATACTCAAGAGCATTGGTGGCTACATTTCACATTCACCCCATTTTGTTGGACCAGGTTAGAGAGAGATAAAAACAAGATCCCCAGTTGATGAAGTTGAGAATGGTCAGAGGACGAAATTTATAATCTAAGAAGATGGTATTATGAAGAGGGGTCAATGAATATGCGTACTGGATATGGAGGACTTGAAGAAAGAAATCTTAGAGAAAGCTCACTCCTCAGTTTATGCTATGCATCCAGGTAGCACAAAAATATACCACACCTTTAAGGAATATTACTGGTGGTGAGGAATGAAGAAAGAAATAGCAGAATTTGCTGCTAAATGTCTAACCTATCAATAAGTTAAAGCGGAATATAAGAAACCTACAGGAATGATGCAGTCCCTCCGAGTCCCAGAATGGAAGTGGGAAAAAATTACTATGAACTTCATAGTAGGGCTTCCACAGAGTTAGAGGGGGCACGATACTGTATGGGTGATCGTGGATAGGTTAATAAAATTCACACATTTCCTTCCGATCATAAATGATTACCCCTTAATTAAATTAGCCTAGCTTTATATGGATGAGAAAGTGAGGCTCCATGGTGCACCAACCTCTATTGTTTCAGATCATGACCCTAGATTCGCATCTAAATTCTGGCCCAACTAACAGAAAACCTTAGGTACACGATTGAAGTTTAGTATTGCATTTTACCCTCAGACAGATGGTTAGTCAAAGAGAACTATTCAGACACTTGAGGATATGCTTAAGTCCTGTGTCATGGAATTCAAGGGGAGTTGGGACACCTAACTATCACTGATAGAATTTGCCTATAATAACAACTATCATACCAGCATTAGTATGGAACCTTATGAGGCACTTTATGGAAGAAAGTGCAAAACTCCAATATGTTGGGACAAGGTAAGAGAAAGAAAACTAATAGGTCCTGAACTTGTGCAGGTGCCAACAAACAAAGTCCAAATTATTCGAGATAGATTAAAGATTACCTAGGATAGATAGAAAATTTATGCAAATAATCATCGTAGAGATCTGGTATTTGAAATTGGAGAAACGGTGTTTCTTAAGTTTTCCCCTTGGAAAGGCATATTGAGATTTGGGAAATGCGGTAAATCTAAGTCCGCGTTATATAGGACTGTATGAAGTTATAGAAAGGATTGAACTAGTGACGTATTGATTGAGGTTACCAGACGAACTTGCGAGGATTCACAATGTCTTCCATTTATCTATGCTTCGCAAATATCTAGCTGATCCATCTCATGTAATCACAAAACAACCGATGAACCTAAAAGAAGAGTTAACTTTTGAGTAAACACCATTACAAGTCCTCGACCGTAGAGAACAAGTTCTGTATAATAAGACCATTTCATTAGTTAAGGTATTGTAGAGGAACCATACGATAGAGGAAGTTATATAGGAGCCTGAGCGGCAAATGCGTACATTAGACCGCCATTTATTTGAAGCAGGTATGCTTAGTTAAATTTTGAGGACGAAATTTTTTATAAGGAGGAGTGATTGTAAAACTCCAAACTTTCCCTTTTATCAGTTTATATATTTTATTTTGGTGAATAGTATTTCCAGATGAATAGTGAACCTGGGTAAATAGTATTTCCACTTGAATAGGGATTTTAAGGATCCAAACTCGAAAAAAATGAGAAATATCCAAAATAGGTATTAGAGTCAAATGACCTTGAAATGGATCGAAAACAAGTCCAATTGGATGAATTTTAACAATTTTATAAGTTTAGGACAAAAATGTCCTTTTTGGAAAATAATGAGTATTAATGCTTTTAAACCCATTCAAAATTTTTGAGGCATCTAATTACTAAGTATTGATCCTAATTAAAGTATCCCATGGTTAATTTAATGGTGAGATGGTTGTGGAATATTTTTAGGATTTAGTTCGGCTTATAGGTATAGTAATCCATGAAAGGGTGAATTGGTCTTTTTACATAAATGGAGTTAATAAATAAATTTTAAATGACTCACATTTATTGACCAATTACAAGACTCCATATGGCTTAAGAAACATTAAATTAGATGATGATGAGTCATTTAAGATGTTTAATAAGAAAATGACATGTGTAAAGTATTAAAGTAGTATAAAAAGGTAAAAGAAGACAAATTTTGGTTCATTTGAAAGGAGGATTCATGAGAACCAAAAAGAAAGAAAGAAAAGAAGAGAGAAAGAGGGAGAATTCATCCAAGGAGAAGAGGAAGAAGAGAGGTGCCATTTTTGGCAAATTTGGAGTAGAAATTGAAGAAATCTTGACTTACAATTGGTGTTCACCAATTTCTTAAGAGATTAGAAGAAAAAGTGGTAAGTTTTTCATAGTTTAAGTTGTTTATTTTGTGGATTTCATATGGAATGGAGTTATTTAAGATCAAAGGTTGTTTTTGACTTATTATGGAGTAGACAATAAACCTGAAAGCACGTAAAGGTTGAAAACAACAAAAGTGAATCAAGAAACCAAGGTTAGGGTTATGATTTTCATGATATGGATTTGATGACAATGAAGTAAAGAAATGAAAAAGGATTGAATTAGAATTAGTTTGAGTTCATTCATGTGTAATGAAGAGAAGATGTGTTAAGAAAAATGGAAGGATAATGAAAGAGTGGTGTATTTGGCCAAGCTATTAAATATTGGAGGAAATTTGTAATTTTTGATTTGATGAGTTTAAATGATGCTTGTTATGGACCTTAAGTGAAATGTGTTGAAAAGTTTGAAAGAAAGTGGGACAGTATATATATATGTGTAGTGAGAATAATTCGACCCTAAAGAGGAAAGTAATTGACAGTGTGATTCGTTGAAGTTCAATTATAGTTAAGGTGTAAATAACTTGAAATCTTAAGGCTGTTTTCATGAAAAATCAAATGGAAAAAGTTAACGTGACCTATTCGACCATATTATGATTTAAGCATATGGGATGATGCTTAAAAAAAGTTTTAAGTAAATTTCGGAGTTAGATTCTGAAATGGAAACTAATGGAATAACGTATGGTAGTTAAGACTGAATTGATAGTTGTAATGCTTTATTTTCTATAATAGAAATACATGATTAAACGACTTGTAAATTGTGTAGGTCAATAAGAGAAACTCAACAAGTGAGCATACTTGGCGATAAATAACAAAACTGTGAGTGTATCTTTAAATTGATTTTATGAAAGAAAAATGGTTACTATTTGATCATGAAAAGTATGTTTATGAATAAGTTCATTGGTGTTGCTATTTGAATTTGAAAGCTAATTTTATGAGATTAATATATATGCTTTGAGATGGCACCGAATTGAAATTGCATATGCACTGAATTGGCACTATAATGGAATTTGAACATGAACTGAATTGGTATAGAAATATGGTGCACTTGTGTATTAATTGTTGTTTAGGTCTCCTTATATATATGATTATATTGATCAGAGTATGTCTTAAACGTGCATGGTAGAGTTTGGGGGGAGTGTCTATCACTAACAGTGGGTGGTGTCGTGTCTGTCAATATGTCTTGTGAGTCACCCTCTACACGTATGGAGTATATATTGTGCACTAGCACTATTACGGGTAAGCGATGCAAAACCAGCTCTGTAACTACTAATTTATATGTAGTGTCAGCACCATTATAGGTAAGCGATGCAGAACTAGCCCTATTATTAGAGGTTAGCTAGGCATGGGTAAGTGGTGTAGAACTAGCCCCATGCCCTTTCACCTAAAGGTATCAAATGACAAAGAAAAATTTAAAAGAGATAGTTTATGAAACTATCGATTGCCATCTCTATTTACCTTACAAGAAAAGAGGAACTTGATTGAGTTTTATACGTGCATTGATTATATGACTTTGTTGTGTAAGAACATTGGTTATTGCTTGAAAAGAAAAGAAAAATTATATTTTTTCTTTATGGAGGTTAATGTTTGTATAAATGTCTTGAATGGAAACCATAACACTCACTGAGCTCGTTTAGCTCACCCTTTATTTTCTATTTTTTAAAATTTTAACCTCCTAGGTGCATGCTAAGGGATTTCAGTAGCCGGGACTCCACCATTTGAGTAGCTACCTTTGTCACGTGCGACTATGTAGGCAATTTTGCTTGTGCATTTGTTTTACATGTATTGAATAATCATGAACATGTTTTGAACATCTTTTGTGTAAAGATAGGTTGTAAATGTCTTGCTACGTATAGTTTATCATCTTCATAAATATGTCCTGATCTTGATTTTGTAAAAATATGGTTATTTATAAATGTTTTTTTCTTTAACTAAATGCATGAATGCGTTTTTACCCTTTGAGATTGTTTCTGAATGGACTTGAAGTCTAGAAGTAACAGTGGTGCTTTGGTTAAGTGGATAAAAGTGTTTTGAATTGCTTTATAAGAACTTAAAATTTTTTGTTTTACTGAATAACAACTATTATGCTGTCGAAATTTTTAATGAAGGTTACTTTTAAAAACTTCCAATGTTATTCCTTTTTCTTTTCTTTATATTGATTTTAAAATATTTTGAAGAAAAGGGAAAAAGGCTTAGCTCTAGGGGAATTTTCCAATTGGACTGGATATCTACTAGAGGGCTTTCGTTGAATGCCGGGCAGGTCACCTAGTCATCAGGAAAGGGGCCTGTCAAAAATAGCACCAAAGTATCACCCCGGCAACCATTCCATATCCAAATGAATCTTTTTATACATTCAAATGTACACAAATGCAGAAATTAACTAAGTAAAGTCTTAAACCTTAAAATTAAAAAAGTAGTTCTTTTAATGATTTTCCTTCCCTTCCTCTTTGGTTTTTCTTGAATCACCAATTGAAAAATGATGAGATGAAGAAGGTAAAATGGAGAGGAGAAAAATTTGAAGTTAAGCCATTAAAATGTTGTCCATCTTCCCTCTCCATATTCTTTTTTATGAACTTTTTAATCTTAGACACATGTTTCAATCCCATTGAACCATATGTCACACTCTTATTAAACCATGTGTTACAATCATATTGGAACACATGTTACAATTCTATTGGACACATATGTTTGAATCTTATTAGTCCATGAGTTAACTTTAGGAAAATTACATATTGTTCCTTCTTCTTCCTTTAATTCCCATATTGGCCTATAATCTTATCAATGTATTTCATTCCCCAATGTCTTAAGTTTCTAATGGCATAAAATTCATGCAATTTGGTTAATTATATTCGGAGTTATTCCTCAAAAACTACAGGTTGTTCAAAAATAAAGGCAATAGCCATAACTAAACTTCAAAACAAAATTCAATACTCTTAAAGGCAAAATCATATTTTGGCTCCTTCATAAAAGTTTTTAATCTATGTCTCTAGTTTAGTCTCCAATTAAAATGATCTAATTTGGACTTCTACAAGCCAAGATATGGCCAAATTATAAAAAATTGTTCAGTGGGACCTATCCATTCAGTGAGGAACACATCTCAAATCAACTAACTTCGGTCTTATCATGCAAGAGCAACACAAAAATACATCCAATTTAACCAAAAACATCCCACTTACTTATGGAATACTTCTTTTATCAATTCTCCTCGCATCACAATCATAAATCCAAGCAAATATATCAAAAATCTCCATACATATTTCACGTCTAAGTATGTATGTTCCAGCCGAAGCGAACAAATTATCCATTTACCCTTTTCATTTACATTAAGTACCATTATATCTCTTACTATACCTAGATATACTTAATTCATTATGTTCACTTCTTAATACACCCTAGACATGCTATAATACTTCTAGGGTATATGTTAGGGTGTTACATTTCTCTCCCCCTTAAAAAGAATTTCATCCTCGAAATTCATACTTATATCCCCATGATGACATACTGGGCTAGATAAAATCCTTGTCCAAAAACTCTTGTAAATGAATGTTCAACTCTTTTAACTCTGTAGAAGCCATTCTATAAGGTGACCTTGAAATAAGAGCAGTACCAAATACATTCCCAATAGATAGTTCTACCTCCCTCTTGGGTGGCAAACCCAGTAACTCTTCTAGGAACATGTCAGGAAACTCATTTACTACTGGTATGTCTCATAAGTTCATCTTCTTCCTTTTTGAATGAAGTACTAAAGCCAAATACACCTCACAACCTTTTCTAAGAAGCCATCTTGCTATTATGGTTGATATTAGATTAGTCAAATGATTAGACATAATACCATGGATCATTGTTTCTAAACCATCAAAATCTTTGAGCACAATTGTTTTCAACCCACATTCAACTATAACTTGGTGTTTAGACAACCAATTTATGCCTAAGATCGATTTAATTTCATGGAGAGTAACTCTATCATATCAGCTGCAAATTGTTTCCCATGGACCAAAATAGGGCGATCTCTATACACTTTATTACCAGATCAATGGACTAATCACATGCATATTATAGGCTAGTCGATCTATTGATAACATTATGTCACACACTCTTTAGAGGCTTACGAGGACCCAAAATTGTTTGATCTCTCCCACTACACTATCGATTGACTCCTCATTTGCTTTACGAGGTCTTTCCATATCCACTATTTATAAGAAAACATGAACATCTACATTAGGCCAACATTAAAACCAAACCATATCACACATTACTAGACTTTTACTGGTCAAAACTGCCTAAACTGTGCTCTGATACCACAAAATGTAACACCCCTTATATGAAACCTACAACCATCCACACACATAGCAACCAAATTCCTGTACATGAATTCAAGGTATACAATTCTATTCAATGCTATACATATACACATTACAAAACTTCCCAATGCTTAACATTATCATTTAACAGTAGTAATACATCTTTACATTTACACTGTAATCCAAAAGAAATCTTACAATTTCCTTTTTGATTATATGTGCAGTCATCTGTAACTAAAACCACATTTCAAAAGTACTTTTCTTCTATCTGTTGGCCTTGATTTTTGTAGATGTTCCCTGTACCTCACTTCTTTGACTTGGACCTACACGGATTAACACCCATGCTAAACTTGAAAGCTTAGTGGGGAAAAACACTTAGTTTGGATGACCACTCACAGCAGTCATCCGCTAAGCATACACATTCAGAAATATCATATCTCATATGCCATAAATTAACATTCATTAACCAAACATTGATATTCAATGCTCATGTAAACAATGACGGCATATTTAAGCCAATTTCATAATGCAAATATGCTTCAATATATTATCCATATACTGAAAATGCACATTTATAAGCCAAATATTGATAATTAAAACTCATTGATACACATTATCAATATAATTGCACATCATTACAACCAATACAAATGCTCATCAATACCAATTATTAATGTTGTCATGTTGTATTCTTATTTATGATTGTTAAGTTTCCTTTTTGTGTTAAGCCTGCACATTTTTTGTGGGTGTGGATAACAAGTGTTGTGGATATTCGAAGATATCAAACTATGGATACCTGAAGGCATTGAACTGTGGATACCTAAAGGTATCGAATTGTAGAAACTGCACTGTAACCCTATAGGCATGCCTATCTATCCACAACCAAGACAATAGAACAGGGACTATAACATTTCCTTTAACCATTTGCAAATTTCAGAATTCATATATTAACAAATAATATGATATACAATTCAAGTCATAAATTCTATATTTGCATTCATACATGCGTTTCAAAGCTTACCACCATTAGAAGCGTATCAAAATCACACTTGTATAATCATACTATACACATATGAGTAATGAATATACATACAAATCATTTATGTACATGTAAATTTTCTTTAGAATGCCTTATGCTCAATCTTATATTCCAATGTTCAGTCTCTTAATTCACATGTGGTAAGTCCCATTTCATTTGTTTCTAGGTGTTTCAAAATTTTCATACACATTCATAAAGGTTAAGATAAGATGCGATAGAAATGAAAAACAAAAACAACGTCACAGTCATGACAAAGGTTTTCTCTACTCATAACACTATTTGTTCCTTAACAATCATATACAAAACGTCAGAACTGGGTTTATAGGTCTTCTAGAAATTTCTCCCTCTGTGTCTCTCATTTCTATAGCATGAACAATCAGGTCATTTGGACTCATAACTCTTGAGATACAGATCAAATATCATAATCTGTTACAAAATAGGGGCAACATCAAGTCACCATTTTCAATATCAATTTCCAAGGTCATAAAGCCAGAACTAAGTCAAAGTATCTTATATATATTTCTAGTGCTATACGTTAGGTTTCATATGAACTAAAATCACCCAATTTGGAGGTTTGTAGGCTGAGTTATGACTCAAACAATGTGACTGGTTCAATAGACCTTAGACAGAATTCCATTACACAATAATCTCTTTCATATTCAACCAATTCTATATAAAATAACACCAAAATAGCATAAAGTATCATCGCAGCAACCATTCCACATCCAAATGAATCTTTTTACACATTCAAATGTACACAAATGAAGAAATTAACAAAGTCAAGTCCCAAACCTTAAAATTGGCAAAGTAGTTCTTCTAATGCTTTTCCTTCCATTTCTCTTTGGCTTTGCTTGAATCACTAAGTGAAAAATGATGAGATGAAGAAGGTGAAATGGTGAGGAGAAAAATTTGAAGTTAAACCATCAAAATGTCATCCATCTTCCCTCTACATATGTCTTATCATGAATTTTTTAATCTTAGACACATGTTTCAATCCTATTGAACCACATGTCACAATCTTATTGAACAATGTATTAATCCCATTTGACAATGTGTTACAATTCTATTTGACAATGTGTTACAATTCTATTTGACCACGTGTTACAATTCTATTAAATACACATGCTTTAATCTTATAGGTCCATGAGTTGACTTTAGGAAAATTACTTATTAGTCCTTCTTCTTCCTTTAATTCCCACACTTGCCTATAATCTTGTCAATTTATTTCATTCTCCTATGTCTTAAGTTTCTAATGGCACAAAGTTCATGCAATTTGGTTAATTATATCAGGAGTCATACCCCAAAAACTATAAACTATTCGAAAACAAGGACAATATCTATATCTCAGATTTAAAATAGAATTCAAAACTCTTAGAGGTAGAATTAGGTTTTGGTTCCTTCATGAAAATTTTTAACCTATGTCTCTACTTTAACCTCCAATTCAAATTATCCAATTTAGAGGTCTACAGGTATGGTTAAAGATATGGTTAAATTATAGAAATCTGTTTAGTGGGACCTATCCATTCAGCGAGGTACACATCCCAAATCAACTAACTCCGATCTTATCATGTAAAAGCAACACAAAAATACATCCAATTTAACCAAAAACATCCCATTTACTTATGGAATACTTATTTTATCAATTCACCTCACATGACATTCATAAATTGAAGAAAACAAATCAAAAATTTTCATACATATTTCACGTTTAAGTACGTATGTCCATACCGAAGTGAACAAATTATCCATTTACCCTTGTCTTTTACATTAAGTATCATTATATCTCTTACTATACTTCGACGCACTTAATTTATTACGTTCACTTCTTAACACACCCTAGAAATATTACAACACTTACAGGGTATATGTTGGGGCGTTACATTTTCCCCCCTTAAAAAGAATTTTTTCCTCGAAATTCATACTTCTATCCTCATGGTGACACACTGGGCCGGATAAAACCCTTGTCCAAAAACTCCTATAAATGAATCTTCAACTCTTTTAATTCTATAGGAGCTATTATATAAGGTGCCCTTGATAGGTTGTCGTTAGCCTACAAATTTAATCCCCTACTTAAATTGATTTGTAGTCTAGTGAAGTAAGGGTATCGTCCCACAGAGATCAAAACACAAGGAAGATTTTTTACTTTCAAGCAAAGTATGCGTGAA
>JANKYE010000012.1:20137237-20148722 GCA_032467995.1 Erythroxylum dillonii
TTCCCTTTGTTGCTTTCAATTTCTTGGCAAAATTTTTCTGCTTATAATGGGATAACATCCTTGCAGATTGTAGGCACTCCCAACTATATGTGCCCAGAACTTCTTGCAGACATTCCCTATGGCTACAAATCTGATATTTGGTCGTTAGGTCCTGATCATCCTCCTTGCTCTGTTTCATATTGATTGGATATGTGCTGGTTTAATCTCCTTAAGTGAATGCATTTTACCTTAAACTTGGGCAGGTTGCTGTATGTTTGAGATAGCAGCACATCAACCTGCATTTAGAGCTCCCGTAAGTGTAGCATTAACCATAAATTAGCAATTCAACAATCAAACCTTTTATTTTCGTTTACATGATACTGAGTCGCCTGTATTGTGATCAGGATATGGCAGGACTAATAAGCAAGATAAATCGTTCCTCCATTTCTCCACTCCCAAGTGTGTATTCATCTTCATTGTAAGTACTGTGATAAATCTTGCATTTCTCAACTCCAAATGAATTCCTTAAGCTTAAGCGATATAGCAATTGTTTCAATATATTTTGTGATTGGTTTCTGCCTGCAGAAAACAATTAATCAAAACCATGCTAAGGAAGAACCCGGAACATAGACCAACGGTAAGTCCGTAAGCATTGGCTCCTCTTATCTTTCAATAGAACGCACCGGCTTGTTTTGATATGAGCTTTTCTGGTAAAATTTAGGCCGCAGAATTGTTAAGACATCCTCATTTACAATCACACCTAGCTCAGTGCCACAATCTATCTCCTGTTTTTATCCCAGTAAAGTCCGAACACAGTTGCAAGAATAAACCAAAAGGAAAGTTGTTTGATAATTCCGGCTTGCACACTACTGGCAAAGGAAAGAAATCAAGTCCATTGAAGGAGTCGGGGTGCATTCAGCGAAGAAAGGATGAAACTTTTCGAAATGCACCCGCAAATGGCTTCTGTGATAGTTTGGAACAACCTGAAAGTGCCATTTCGTCAGAAACAAGGAGTCACCAGGAAGATGGAAAACTAGAGTCCACCTCTGAACAATGCTGGAGAATCCAAGACAAACTGCAGGTAGTTGGAGCTAACCCAACAAACATTGACAGACCAAAATTACCTGCAGTTCCCAAATGCAACCATGGTTCTTCTGGTAGTCGTACTGAGACAGGTTGTCATACAAGAGTTATACATAGAACTTCATCTGCAGGTGAAATGACACCACCTCTACATCTTTCAACTTCAACTCGGACAGGAAAACAACACAATCATGAAGTGGGTGGAGGAGGGTCATCAAGTGGCTTCTCGTCGATGAGTACTCTGACATTTTTTAATAGAGAAGAAACAAGGATTGAATGGAATCCCAAGACCCTGCAGAGAGCAGAAGCTTTGGAATCACTGCTAGAGTTGTGTGCAGGGTTGCTGAGAGAAGAAAGGTTTGACGAGTTGGCTGGTGTGCTGAGACCTTTTGGTGAAGAAGTTGTGTCATCAAGAGAAACAGCAATTTGGCTGACGAAAAGCCTCATGAAGATGCACGGATACGGTAGTAAGTAAAGCAGCTTAGTTTGCGGACAGCTTTGCAGAACCTTAAAAGAATCCGACTTAGACAGACCGATGCAGCATAAGTCGTTACGCGGTTTATAAGTTTGATCAACTTGAGAGTTAGTAAAAAGAGATTTGATAATTTTTATAATACAGAGGGTAGCGACGAAGTTGAATGCAGTTGGGTCTCTTTTATTTAACCGTTAAAAAGTTAAGTAAAACTTATTTAATATGTTTATTTTTTTTCACTTTCAAATAGATATTATAGATAATACTGTTTAATTTGGTTGCGATTTCCAAATAAAATATATTTTAGCTAGTTTTCTTTTTCTTCCTAATTCTGTATAAAATATATTTTAGCTAGTTTTCTTTTTCTTCCTAATTCTGTAATTCATTAATTATAAAATTTATTTTCAACCCAGAATTATTTGTAAAAAGTTTTTAAAATAATAAACTTTTATTTTGAAATATTTTTCTATAACTAAAAATAAAATTCAGATTAAAACTTTATCGATCATTGTTTACAATGCTTCTCCAATCACTCTAAGGGTAAATTACATATAAAATTATGAAATTTGTCTAATTTTGTAATACTAGAACGAGTATGTTTTCTGCTCATTTTAGTTATTATGCTTCTAAATTAAATATAAATTAAAGTAAATATCTTAAATATTTTAAAACATTAATCACTAAGTGTTATGAATTAAATGTATCAACAATTAAGTACATATAAACTATATAGCTAGATCTACTAGTAAGCTTATATGATTTGATTAAAATATGCAAAAAAAAAAAATTTATAGAAGTGGAATTGAACTAAAATCTTCTAGAAACATTAAATGTTCAAAAGCTAGATGAAGATAATGCCCTGATGATCTCTGACATTGCATTTATTTACTCACAGAAACCAACAATTACTAGGCAAAACAAAACCTGGAAGCCAACTGAAGGGCATTCAAATCACGTGCTTTAGAGGAGCTAAGGAAAGATATTAAAGTAATGGTAAAAGCTAAAAATGAAATAGTTACTAACAAATCCTAAGAGGAGAAAGCCAAAATAGAGGAACCATTGACACCTTTAAAAAATAATCAAGAGTTTAAACCTATCAATGATAAAGAAAGGCATACTTCCCCAAAAGATGGTAAGCCCCTGACATATAAGCCATCTAGCATCCTTTACTCCTCAACCTTAATTAGGAGTCAAAAAACTGTGAGAAAGCTACCTCTAATAATAAAGATGAAAAATATGACAGGGAAACAAATGATCGTATAAAAGAAAAGAAACCAAAAGTTGTTAATCAAAATAAGGATTTTCTATAGATAACAGGAAAGAGACCTGGGATAAGGGCCAATGTCAAAAGGCATCTTACTTCAATCTTTCTAATGATAACTGTATGCAATTTGAGGGGCTTGAACTACCCTAAGAAAACAACAAGTTCTTTTTAGTTACCTCCTCATTAAAAGACCAACATTGGTAGGGCTTTCAGATATAAACATAAAGAAGGATCTGATGGGAAAATGCCTATAGTTTTTGGGAAAAATGGATAACAACCTTAAATCATCAAGCTCATTATAATGAGGGAATAATCATAGCATATGGCCCTTATGTAATCAAAGTGATTAACTCTCAATTCTTAAAGTAATACATTCACTTTGAAGATTCTTGTATCTCACCTTCTAAAAGGCATCTATATTACCATTGTCTATATAACAAATATGGCCTTTCGGAGAAGTTAACTATAGGAAGACTTAAATAAGATTCATGCTACAATCGAGGTTCCTTAGATAGTTTAGGGGGATTTTAATATCAAACTTAATGCTTAAGAAGTTGAAGCCTTAATTTAAGTTCAAAGAGTGCTAATAAGGAATTCAAAAAGTACACAAGCTTTATAGGGCTAAAGACAATTCTTTACATGGAGTAATAAAAAAGAAGAAAGTAGCTAATAATGAAAAAAATAGATAGAGCTTTGGTGAATTCTTCTTGTATAACTTGTTTTCCTAATAAATTAATTTATTGTAATTCTCATTTAATTTTAGACTATAACCTATTAAACTATTAATTGAGAAGGATAAGAGAGTCTTAAGAGCTTCACTCAGATTTTCGAATCATATGACATGCTAGAGGGATACGAAAATGTGATGGTGAAGGGATTAGTAACCAATGTGGAAGGTTATAGCTTTTAAACGAATGAGGAAGTTGCAAAAGGTGAAAATGAGTTGAAAATCCATTGTACAAAACATTTTAGAAAAAGGGGCATTGCCTTAGCCACATTTGAAGTTAGAAATGTTCTTTGACATTGTCAAGAATATCTTTAACACAATTTTCATATCAACTTAATCAATATAAAGAAGAAAACAACCTTAACTAGTTACATACAGAGCCTTTGAAGCTTATGACTCTTTTCTTAAGAAAAAAATCTAGGATATAATGGTTATAAGATGAAGATAGGAACACAAAATTCTTTTATAGCTCAATTCTCTCTAGAAAAAACATAAAAACAATTTAGTTCCTTAACTAATCTCAATGGAGTAACTTTTTGATAGTAAGAGGAGCTAAAAAAACTATCCCACATTTATTTTAGGGACTCTTTAAGTAACGAAACTAACAATGTTTCTTATATGTAAGTATTAAGGTCTTCCATTAAACCAGCTCTCTCACAAGAGCGCATTAAGGCTCTCAACAAACCTGTGATGGAAATAGCTTATTTAGCATTCATCTAAATAAAGCTCTAGGGCCTAATCGAACTAATGTTTTTTTTTTCTTTTAGAAATCTTGGCACCTAGTAAGCAATGAAGTTTCAAAGGCAATAAAAGAATTCTTTACATCAGAGAAGCTCCTAAAGAAAATTAACAAGATGTTCCTCTGACTTATTCTAAAGATCCTAAATCCCTCTTCTTTGCAGGAGTTTAGGCCTATTTCTTATTGCAATAAGAATGTATAAAATCATATTTAAACTCTTAGACACAAAGTTGAAGGAAGTTATTAATTATATCATTAACCCTACTTAAGGGGCTTTTATTTAGGTAAGACATAATGGAGATAATGTTTTATCTCTACAATATCTTTTTAAAAATTATCATAGAAAAAATTCCATAAGAAATTGTTCCATGAAAATAGATTTTTTCATTTAGTATGCTAAGGATTCATCCTTAATACACTAAAATTTTTAGGATTCTTGAGCAAATTCATCAATTGTTTGGAGTAATGTATTACAATAGTATCATTTTTGTTTTGGTCAATGGAGAACTATATCAAGTATTTAAAACAAATCTTTCCATTTTCCAATTCAACATGTTCCATTCATTCATAAAGTTATTTATTTGATTGCAAACATTTCTGGGACACCTCTAATAGAGGGACAAATAGTCAATTTTGAAAGAACGTCTTGTTAATCTCTTTCAGATATGAATCTATCTGATTTAGAAAGGATGAACTTGCATCAGTATCTCAATTTCGTTTCAAACATAGGTTTGATTCACACTCCATATTCTGTTAAATATTTACCATCCAAAAAGAGGAAAAAACAGAGTCTTTGTCTAAAGAAATGCATTGAAAAAGGGTAGACGTATAGAACCTTTCAACGAGGTAATGCCTTTTCAACTCTCTCAAAATGGAATCTATTCTAAACTTATATGCCATGGTTATTTACTTCAACAAGGTAAAAATATCTTAATTTGATATTTTTAGATACCTTTTTAGACCTATTACTGATACTAACTAGCAGTTAAAATTTTGTATCTATTTTTCATAACATTATGTATGGATAAGATATATCATAGAAAATTCATCAAAAAAATTTGTGTCTTCCACAATGGAATATGATAAGTGAGATTTCAAATAAGTGTTTACATAATCTTCTTCTATATGAAGAAATGATTTGTCAAAATAATGAGACACCATTAATATCGACCCATCCGAGATCACCAAATGTTTAGGAGTTCCTCTAATCAATCCTTTTCCTTCTTCTTTTTATTGGATCTTTTTTTCCTACACATCTTCTCTTTGTTCCCTTTCCTGAGCCTATAGTGAGTTATAGACATAGTTCAAAAAGATCAAATCTTTGATGATTCTATTATACATGATGGAGTTACAAAAACTTCTAGACAGATATCTTATATCTAAACTGAATTCTTTCTAGTTGCTCTGGAACAATTATGACTTTTTCTAGAAGGAATATGGGTTCTGCTTCTAGGGGTAACATGTTATAGGGTGGTGGTCTTGCTTATGCGGTTAAATCAATACGTTCTAAAAAGAAAATTTTGAATATCAATCTCATTGATCTCATAAGCATCATACCAAATCCCATCAACTGAATAACTTTTTTGAGAAATGCGAGATGTGTAAGTTATACAGGTAAAGAGATTTATTCATTGATAAGAAAAATAAAAAAAACATAAATGGTGGTTAGATTGTTGAAAAAATAAAATCTTTGATCATGAACAGTGATTCAATTGATGATACTGAAAGAGACTTCTTAGTTCAATTCTCCACCTTAATGAAAAAAAAGGATTGACCCAATTTTATTTAACCTGACTCATAGTGATCATTTATCAAAGAATGACTTTAGTTATCAAATGATTGAAGAGTCGGGAGCAATTTACTTATGATACTTAGTTGACATTTATAAAGAGCATTTAATGAATTATAAGTTCAATACACCTTGTCTAGTAGAAAGATGGATATTCCTTGCTCATTATCAGACAATCACTTATTCACAAACCTTGTATAGGGTGAATAGTTTTCATTTCTCATCTCATGGAAAATCCTTTCCACTCTACTTAGCACTATCCCCCTAGGAGTATTTTAGTGATACGTTCTATAGGAACGGGACGATCCTATCTGGTCATATACCTAGTGACAAACTCCTATGTTCCTTTAATTATAGTAATTTTGAACAAGTTCCTGGATAACAAGCTTAAGGGTTTTTTAATGGATGCTAGTCACGATATGTATGCTAGTGATGTTATAAATGTGGGTGATGATATCGACTGTGACCTTAATACAGAGCTGGAGCTTCTAACTAGAATGAATACACTAACTATGGATATGATGCTGAAAATAGATATATTTTATATCACCCTTCAATTTGAATTAGTAAAAGCAATGTCTCCTTGCATAATATAGATTCCAAACATTTATGATTTGGATGTGAACAAGTTGAATTACTTATCCCTCAGTTTATTAGTGAACTATCTCTCCACAAATTATGAAAGATGTTCCAATAGAAATATTCTTTTTTTTTTTGCTTTAACTCATATTCCCTAAAAGTGGATCCCTTCAATAACTCTGAATAAATTAAATACATGAATTAAGATAAGAAGGATTATATTCCGCAACAAAGAAAGTACTTTTCACTCTTTCCTATACTAAGGGATTTTACTTGGAAAAGAAAATGTTTCATACTAATGGATTGGGGTTCATAACCATATATTCCAATGTACGAGATCTTGTAACACTTACCAATAAGGCCCTATCGGTTAGTATTACGTAGAAGAAATCAATTATATACACTGATATAATTAGATCTGCTCTCCATAGACAAAACTAGGATTTGCAATCTAACATAAGATCAATTTAGGATCATAGGATCCTTTTCTATTAGACAGGAAGGGTTGTTGCACAAAATATATTTCTAGGTAATTATCCCATAGATCCTATATCTAAAGAAGAAATCATGTAACAAAGGGGATTTTTATTTGTACAAATGGTATTTTGAACTTGGAACGAGCATGAAAAATTAACGATACTTCTTTATCTTTTGATTTGTTTTACCGGATCGGTTGTTCTTGAAACAAAGCGGTGAGGAAAGCTGTAACATGTACAAATCTTTCTATTGTACTGACGTAGCTTACAGTAAGCATAACTACCTCAATATAATATAGTGCTTGCAATAGCAACCATATTCATACATGAACTACATGTTTTAAAAAAAGGGTAATAATAAGGTTCCCTTTAAATGTTAGCTTGTATTCTAAGCAAATAGAATTCAGTATAGCAGGCATGCAAAATTCTAGTAACGTGCCAACCTTTTTTGACTCTAGATGTATTGAAAGACATTCTTACTAGGTTTAGCTTTGTGGTATTCATAATATCATCTTTGTTAAATCCTCCATCTACTTTCCATGTCAGGTGATATTTTATAATGCTTCTTATTTTCCACAAGGAATTTTCTCATCCATGGAGTGATTTCTTGTAGAAGGTAGACATATCTACTTTAAAATTCTTAAAGAGCTTCTCATTCCTTTATTGCTAAATGAAGTAAATGTCATAGTTGAAAGCCACTTTAAATATGTTATGTTCTTCCTTTAATAAGTGATGCATATTTATTGCCCATTTCTCAATTCCTTTCCACTCTATCTTATGGCAGAAGTGACAACAAAGCTCCTGTATTTCCCCCCATAATTCCATTAAGTAAGGGTATTAGAAAAAAGAGGTGATCATGTGTCTCATGAGCTAAATTACATAGAGTGTAGTAGAGGTTGTTGATGTTCTAGTACTTGAGCCTACTAAGGGTTTTAAATTTGTGTTTGATGGTCAACTGTAAGATGAATTCAACCTTGGGGTGGATGTGCTTAGACCAAACTAGCTCTATTAGGGTACCTCTTGCTTTGCCCCTCTAAACACTTGATAATAAGATTTTTGTGTGTAGGAATCGAAGATATTCCTTTGCTATAGAACCTTGTCCTTATGATCTTGATAAGGTTTATAATACCGAAGTATGTTTTGAAGAATAGAAGAGCACCTAAACTTAATAAACTAGTCATTGTTTTCCACAAACTCATTTACCTTGGCCTAGGGTTTTAGCATATGTTTAAGGTGAAAATTTTAACAATGAGGACTAAAGATCCCCTTATGCTCCAATTTTCAAACCATAGATAAGTTAAGTTCCTATTTATTACTTTATATTTGATCTCCTAGTAGAGTTTACTTCTCAATTTAAGGATTTGTTACAATGTCTATGAAGTTCAAACTTTTGGTTGTACCTTTTGGAAGCTCTTGTCCTCTAAATAGTATGTATGCAACCATTAGAAATATATGTTATCTTTATTAATGATGCCAAATCCTTTTAGTTAGAATAACCTTGCTAGATGTTTTGATAGGTCATACTTCAAGTTCTTCTTCCTCCTTTAGCAAACCAATATTAGACCAATTGACTTTATCTTTAGTCATCTTATATGTATCACCTAATTGAAGGAAGTTCCATATTAGTTTCTCTATGTCTTTAGCGATTTTATTTGGTAAAACCATATGGGAGGTCTAGCATGTGTGAAGATTGCTTGCAATTGATTTGATGAGTTGAAGTCTTCTTACAAAGATCATACTTTTATTACCTCAAAAGCTCATTATTTTCCTCAACATATCATATAAGATTTTACAATCCCTATATGATGGCTTTTTAGAAGAGATGACGATCCTAGGGTATGTAAAAAGGATCTTTTATTATCATCCAAGTCAGTTGTGAGTGTTCTTATCTTATAAAGGCAATAGTTGAAGATATTAGCGAGAAACTCATATTTATATTGATAGTTAAGGTTGAAATTTTGTTGAACAAGTTGATAGAGTTTTAAGAGTTTATATGAACGAGAAGTAGCCCTATAAAGTATAAAAAGGTCATTTACAAATGGTAAGTTGAAGATAAGGGGAGAAAGGTTCCTTTATCTTATTCTTTTCCTTCCTTTGATTAGTTCACCCTGCTCCCCATTAACTAAGACACAAAAGGAGAAAGTAAACTAAAATTGCTTAATCCAATTTATAAACTTTTGAGGGAACTCGAATGCTTGGAAAGCATGTAAAATGAATTACCAAGTTGTGTATTCAAATACCTAGTGAAAGTCTATCTTCATGATACAAGTCTTAAGCAATAAGGTTTTTTAGTAGCCTTTGATAAATTCTTAAGCAATTAAGATGTTGTCCCCTACATTCTTTCTATATAAAATGAAACCTTGAGTTTTGCTAATGAATGAATACATGTTTTTGCGATGAGGCAAGGATTTTGGAGATGGTTTTATATAGAAAATTGCAATAGGCTACATGTATAAAGTCCTTAAGTAAGCTTGGATTTGGAACTTTAAGAACTAAACAAATGTTGGTTTTATTGATTTCTCCAAGGAGTTTGTTAGAATTGACAAAATCTAAAACAAATTTAATGTTGGGTCCTGTTTCTGGAGCCCAACTCTTCAGAAAACCAAAACCATCATCGATTCGTTCTCTTGCTTTGATACCACTCATGTTGGGTCCCGTTTTCGGAACCCAACTCTTGCTCTAAAATCAAAGTAAACATACATACATAACTGAACTACTTAAATCTATCATTTCATTTCCTTAAGCAACAGAGTTTGAAATACTTTGCTTACACATCAAAAGCCACACCATTGGCTTATTACAAAAATACAAAATAGCAAATGAAAAGTAGCAATCCCTGTAAGCTCTTGATCACTTGATCTTTTAGCTATAACCTGAGGATGGGGATAGGAAGGGATGAGCTTGAAAGCTCGTGGGCAACAGTTTATAATAAAAAGATAAACAAAGCCTTTGAAAACATTCTTTTTATTGTCTTAGAAAACTTTCTTTCAGTTCATAAAACACTTGTTTTTTAGGCTTCCAGCCAAAACACTTACAACTTATATTCAAAATAGAAATTCATGTGTATGCAAATCATGAATGCATCACTCATATCAACTTGTCATAAATCACATAATCACATCAAATGGTTTGGGTAAATCCAAAATATGACGCACTATACATTTTCAATGAAATGGTACTGTGTAGTCGTGAATTCTTGAGGGAGTCCTTGGAGGAGCTCCATGCCACTAGCGGGCAGGTGGGAGAAACCTATACTTGGGTCAACATGCACGTGAAGGTTCTTTAGGGACTAACACAAACCCACATAACACATAGAGTTTCAAAATCCTGTAAGCTTGATACCCAAAAGGCATATTCTCTTGAAAACTTGCTTGTCATATACTTGACGTATATCTTGAAAATCATTCTTGAAAACATGCTTTTAGAACCATGCATCTTTTTCAAAAATATCACTTTTATGGTCTTTTCCTTTTTGAAAATCATCACACAAATCATGTAACAAACATATAGCAAATTTCACAATTTATTCATGAACAATAATACAACACTTATGATGGAAATGAAATCAGAAGATTTCTTTCATTTAAAGAAAATAGTAGTGGCTTATAGATTTTATCATAAATATGTACCCACCTTGATTTCCTTACTTATAGACTTGACTTTGCTCAAAAGCTTCTTTTCTTATTCCTCTTGCCTCTCTTAATCCCTTAAAACAATAACAAAAATCCCACTTAATAGGGTTTTCAATTGAAAATCCCTCAAAGCATAATCACTAAAATTGGTTTCAAAATGCTTAAACCCAAATATTTTCTAAACTCCACGAACTAAAATCCTTTCAAAACCCAAAAGTTTCAAAATGATCTTACCTTCATTCTTCACCAAATGAAGGTATCTTTGGCTCAAAAGAAAGGTCTTGTCTTCCTCTACCTTTTTCTCTTCTTGAACAGCCTCAAAATTTCTCTTGAAGGATAAGGAAATTAAAACCCTAGCTTGTTTTCTCTTCTTTCTCTCTTTCATTCTTCTTCTCTTCGTATTTCTCTATTTTCTTCATGATATTTCTCTCTTTTCTTGTCCATTTTCGTTCTCCCCTTTATTTATAAGCCAAGCAATACTTCTTTTTCCAATTATGCCGTTAATGAGTCCAAAAAGTCCATTTTATCCTTCCTTATAAGCTTATAATCTTTTAAACTTAAGTGTCTTGTCAAACATATCCTTGAACATTCTGACACATCTTTCTTCTAGAACAATATCCTCCATTTTCTTAAGTTTCTTATGCCACCGAAACCATTCAATTTGGTTCAGTGATTCAAAAGATATACTTCAAATATTTTTGGACTGCTCTTGTCCAAAATAGTATACTATGCACAACTTCCATCT
>JANKYE010000012.1:20160009-20177461 GCA_032467995.1 Erythroxylum dillonii
TCTGTATAAATCCTGTTACCCGCTTTTGTAAATGGCTTAGCAATCATCTGATTTTATGTTATGATATATGTCTGATTTTGATATAAACAAAATTGTGTTCTGATTCTGAAGGGTTTATACCCTCTTTGGATATTCAGCTTTGTTAACTATAAAATCTGTTCTGAAATGCATTATATATAATTTATTGTTTAAACAATCTGTTAATGCATGTTTATGCTATTACATGATTCAGTTGATGAGTTATCACTTTATATATAGATTAGTTATTATTATCTAAGCTATATGCTTAGCATGATGGATTTGCCTCGTGTAGGTTTAGAACGAGGATTATAAAGACTGAGACTAGTCAACCGTAATGGCCAATGGAGTCTGAGTCTTGTTTTGATAAAAATGTGTTTTGAGTTTATTTTGGCTTGTATATAGTGTATGGTTCTGAATTATAGTAAGTTTTTGTAATAACTATTTTCAGGTTGGTTTCAATTCTTAGGACAAGTTTTTATAAAGTTCATGTGATATAATGTATGTATGTTTTGAACAAGTTTGGAATGAATTGTAATGTATGTTTGCTTCAGTTTCTAACAATACATGTAATGAATGTGTAGTATGTTTTGAAATGCTTTTGTATCGGTCTGTTATTTGTTTCCGTTTGTGAGTTTGATGTGGCACTCCCGTATCCTCCCAGGGGGTATTGGGGCCCCACATAGCAGGTATCGTCGGAAGGGGGCGCAAAGGGGTCGATGAAGGAGTTTTAAGAAAAAAATTTAAGCAAAAATGCCTTTGAAAATTTTAAAATTTCTGATATCGACTAATATATGACCAATATTTTGAATATCGACCAATACCAACCGAACATAGGTCGGTACAGACAGGTATATGAACTTGGATACCAAAGCATCCCTCTCTATACCATTTTTTGTTTGGTACGATATGATTTTCGTAACACTGCTTTCTCCGTTTGCCTTGTTAAGGATGTATATTTTGTTTGAATATCTTCTTAAGGGTAAGGATTTGAAGAAATAAGAGGAGCTTATCTCATAGGCTTGAAGCCATGAAGTTTGGTAATATCTAATTTTATAGCATGTTTTACTCGTTATGTCAGTTTGATAAAGTTATTTTCCCCTCTTTGTATTTATGCTCTCTGGTTCTTACACTAGTCGAGCCCTTTTTCTTAAACAAATGGTTATAAATACATTTTAAAATTTGTAAAAAAGAGAAATCTTTTCCACCACCGTTTAGTAGGAATCCTCTTGAAGCGCAGAATCTAGGTAGGTTTAGGGGTGAGCATTATTCGGGTCGGCCCGATTACCCGGCCCGGTCCAGCCCGAATTAATTCGGGTAATAAAATATTAAAATACGGGTAAATCAGGTCGGGCTGAGTATTACCCGAATTGTTTTCAGTTTGGGACGGGTAACTCCAAAAAAAATTCAAGTTACCCGATTACCCAAATTAGTTTTAAAAGAATTATGAAATTACATTTCGTTATTTTTCTTGTAGAATTAACAAATTAATTATGCTAGTTAATTGAAATATTTGGTTATATTATTAATGAATTCAACTATTTGTTTTGTTTTATGTCTCTCAAATTAGATATGAGAATGTAATTTAAGTATTTAGTTATTTTGTGTAATTTTTGAAGGAGAACCAAACAAAATTTCGGGTAATCCAAAATTACCCGAATTGCCCGATCGGGCCGGGTAAGTTCGGGTAATAAAATTTTGGGTTCGGGCCAGGTAAGATGGAAATTTTTTTGAATAATTTAGGCTTTACCCGAATAGTGAAAATTTGCCCCGATTAGCCCGAATGCTCACCCCTAGGTAGGTCTAATGATATGTAACCTTATAGAGGTTGTTTTCAAATGATCAGGAAAAAATAAAAAATAAAAAAATAATAATAATGAAAAATCCTAATTAAAAATGATGATACTGATAATAATACTAATAATAATATATAATAAAATGGTTGAAAAATGTAAATAAATATAAATAATATTAAATATATAAAAGAACATTAAAAAATATATATATAATACTTCAATCATTTACAAATACTTCTTTCTTTAAAATTAAAAAGTAAGGCATAAACTGTAGACGAAGGCAACAACGGGCTTGGACTCCCAAACCCGCAAGCCATCGTTTTCTTTGCCTGCTCAATATTCTCTTCGTCTTCCTCGTCTCTTCTCTTGCTACTTGCCCCATGATTTGAGGACACCACTACATAATCACGCATCTTTCTTCGTTGATATCTTTATTTCTCATCCTCTAATATTTTTCGCTCCTGCTCTCAATTCCCTCTTCTAGTAAGAGTCTGCTCTGGTGGTTGTTGGGACTCTTTGAGTTATTAGAGTAAGCTGAGAGAGTGAAAGAGAGCAAAACACATATATAGCAATGGATTCCCAAGTGATGGTGGCGCTTGCTCTTTCTCTTTTGGGTGGATTAAGCACTTCAATAGGTCTGTTATCCAAAAGACTTTTGCGTTGCCCTTGTTTCATGTACTTTGGATTACCAAAGATTTGTTTTTGTTTTTCCCCAACAATTGACATATGCTCGTTTGGCTAAATGCTACTCTTATATTTCGACTTCAATTACGCCACAATTGGTTGGTTTTGTTTAAAATGAATGATTTGAAATAAAGATAAATGAATATGATGGCTCACAAGTGTTCAAGCATTGCGTTCTTTACATTGTTACTGTTTTGCAAAAGATTTTAAGTTTTGGCCTTGTGTATGAATTGTCGGCTTTTCACTGCCCGAAAGTACCAGCTTGGTCTTTATGAACATAAGTTCTAATGCAGATTGGGGACGTGCTCTGTTCTCTTTATTTCCGACCTAACACATTGTATAGCCATACTAGGCTAATAATTTTGGAATGAGCCGGAACAATCACTCATTAGGATTGAGTTTTGTTCTTAGCAGTCATTACGTAGAACATGTGGTTAAGTTCGAACAATTTCATCTATTTGCCACTTCCTGTTTGGTGAACCCAGGTCCAGCTTAGGTCTATTTTTGTTCTAATGAGTAATATCGCTTCATGAAACAGGTGCGCTATTTGTAATTATTAGCCAGGCACCCAACTTGAAGATGCTTGGGCTTTTACAGGTGATTCTCGGGAGCTGAATTCTATATTTTATGATTAAGGAAAGACTGGTGCCTTGTTAATTTCTTTCTTGCTTCTTCACCTTGGGAAGGATTCTTTTATGAAGTTTTGGTTTCTCTTGTTGATTTGCTTAGATTTTCTTTTTTTAGGACTAGCCAATGTCATATTGGTCGTAAATTTTATTCATTTTACTTCGTTCATCTGGTTGATTAATTGTAGGCTGCTGGAAAAAATATTGAGTTACCTTTAGTGGTCTAAAATTGGATCGTAACTGGATAGAATTTCTTGGGTTAAGGTTGTTTAAACTTCTCTTTCAGGGTTTTGCTGCAGGCCTGATGCTGAGTATATCTTTCCTAGATTTGGCTCATAAAGCCATAAATTCTATTGGCTTTTTGAAAGGCAACCTGTGGGTAAGCTATATCGGTAATTGCTATTGGATTCTATAGACATTCTGTATTACTTTTAATTTACGTAAATGCATTCTGGGAGTTGTGGTGTCTCTGCAGTTTTTTGGAGGTGTTCTTTTCTTTGCTATTGTTGCCAAATTCATCCCAGAGCCAGCGTTTACCCCAGAATCAGATGCTAAAAGCAAAAAGGTTAGGGCAATCTATTCAGCTAATTTACTGGTTGACATCATTTTAGTTGGCATTGTGTGGTTCTTTATGCAGCTAAGTTATTGGAAGGTGTTTTGACAGTTTTACACTATGCTTGGTAACAGAAAAATGGGGATGTTGGGGGAAAGGACATTATGAAAAAACATCGTCGCCAAGTTTTATTCAGCGGCATTATCACAGCAATAGGTATTCCTACCTGACAACTCTAGCTTAGTTGCTCCAAAGTTCATGGAGTTGGAAACTCTAATTTTCATTTGGGACAGAAGATACACTAGACATAACTTTAAATAAAGGGTCATAGTATTTTAGAACGGATGTATACTTTATTCTGGATCTCAGAATCTGGGCATCTTAAATCAAAAGAGGTTCTAGGGAACTTATGTTACTTTTCTGATTGAATGGATCTCTTCATTGATGATTTGCAGGCATAAGCTTGCATAATTTTCCGGAGGGGATGGCTGTTTTCCTTGGGTCAATGAAGGTAGTATGGGTAATAGTGGATTGGTTTTATTACTAAAGTACTCTATCCGCAACTAAGTTAATGAAAGAGTTGATGTTCAATTATTACTTAAAACTATTGGTCCTTTCCACTAGCTGAGAGAACTGTATTCTTTCAAATATTATTTGTCTTGTAAACAGCTACAACTAAGGATACTCCATAAACATATCAAACTTTGTAAATCCATAGTGATATACCTAAATACCTGACATTTCCTGTGAAGACATCTAATCTGCCAGATGTTTTAACAGAACAACTGTTACTATTCTCATTCCTTTTAGAATGTGTCATTTGCAACTAGAAGCAATGAATTATTCTATTAAATATCTAGTCTTGAGATCCCATCCATGACGAGACTCAAGTTTGTTGTTTTCTTGCACACTTCTTTTACAGGGCCTACGCGTTGGTCTTAACTTGGCCTTGGCCATTGCTTTGCATAACATTCCAGAGGTATGCACCTTCATACAATTTTTCTCTTGAGTTCAATTCCTCTTCCATGACTTCTAAAGTGTCTAGGTCAACTAATTTATATATTGATTATCAGCCAATTGGTTTCGGGAAGTTGAAAGATTGCCCAACCCAAAAGAAAGTACATTTTATTGAGGGTGCACTTAAGTGCAATTATTTTGGGGTCTCATGCTTTAGATGCTATTAACGCTACATATGAGATTGAGACTAATAGCTTCAATTTCCAAGCTCATCAACTTGTTCTTCTTCTATGATCATGCCTTTTCAGATTAATCCATCAAAACCATGTCCCCAATAGAGATATAAAATTCTTTAGACATGCACAATCTCTCATACCCAATCTACCAATCCTTAGCTCCAAGAGGATCTACTTTAATTTCTTTCAATTATGCTGTTGAGGAAAAATCTTGAAAGTGGAACACTAAACAATTTTCTATTCCTTTTTTTTTTTTTTGAGGGTAAGGGGTTGGAGTCTAGAATCCAACAATTGTGCTCAAGTTTCAATTTCTTGATAAGTGTTGTTTCTTCCCTCTGCTTGTTCCTCTCATTTCTCACAGCTGCAGAATTGCAAACTGATGCTTTTCTGAGAATTATTAAGAGAGTGGAACATAATTTCTCAGCTTGCCATTTGAGATCATATTTTCACATCTTTTCATATGGATCAGAAATGGTCCTGATAGAGAAGTTTAAAGCCTTGCTAATAGTAATAGTTGCATGCGTTTGCAATAAATTGGGAGCTAGTAGTCAAGATTCTAGGAACTTGGTTCAAATTAGGTGCCTTAATATATCAAAAGAATTCATAGCTCCAGTCCCATGTTTCAGATAACAAAAGCAGTTTTCTGGTTGATCAGTTACCTTAAGAGAAAATTTCAGAATGCACCTAACTTCTATTTGCGATTTTTTCAGGGTGTTGCTGTTGCACTTCCTGTTTATTTTGCCACACAGAGGTGAGTGTTTCTTTAACACTGCTCAGTTGAGCTAGTTATATAGTGTAAAAATTCTCCTTAAGACGCATTATGATGAGCATGTTTCAATTGATACCAAGTCTAAATTGATTTTACTGAAAAGAATGGCTGGAAATATACTGGCAATATTGTCAAGACATACATGTGAGGTGGAGATTATTGTGTTTTTCGCTGTCTGCTATTAATTAGAAGTGAGGTTATGGTGGAAGGTTCTATTGATTGGTATGCTAAGACCTCTCCTGCTAATATTCAGGGTATTCCTAAAATTGGCCAAGCATATTTGTCTTGGGAAGAAGACCTAGCAAATTTATGTAGTCAGTGATGTTGATAACGAGATATAGTGATGCCACTATGTCGATTTATGTGGTCGATGATGTTGATAACATCCATTTCTAGTACCCATATTATTGGTTTTAAAATCTCTTAGAGAAAAAGAATCCTTCTAACAACTCTAAGCTCATTGATTTCTATTGGATAACTTTAATTGCACTTTATTCTTAAAATAATGCGCATTCATCATTTTAATGGATGGTTGCCAAAATGTTATGTACAGACAACATATTCTAGCTGTGGCACTATCTGATTCCTGTGATTTTATGTTGGGAAAATCTATGGGCGCTAGCTATTTTTGTTACTTGGTGCATTGCTCGAACAAATATATATCCATTTTACTGGTTATATTTTGCAGCAATTTAAACTAGTCATTATCTACAATGCTGCTTATTATTAATCAAGTATCCTTAACTTTCAGCAAGTGGCACGCATTCAAATTGGCAACACTTTCTGGTTTTGCTGAACCCCTTGGTGTTGTACTTGTGGGTACGTCAACTGCTTTTCATTTCACGTGATGCCAAAGCTCCAAAGGTTTATGATGATACTTGTGACTTATATATATATATATTTCACATGATTGCAGCATATCTATTCCCAAGCAGCATAAGTCCAGAAATTCTAGAGGGTTTGCTGGGATCAGGTAAGCAAATATTGTTTATTGCTTGACATGTTTGATTCTTTTCCAGCAATTTGTCACCCTAAATCTGTATGACTCTTGCAGTTGGTGGAGTGATGGCATTCCTAACCTTACATGAGATGCTGCCTTTGGCTTTTGACTATGCGGGCCAGAAACAAGCTGTTAAAGCTGTATTTTTTGGTATGGCATTCATGTCAGCGAGGTAATATATGCTTTTTATTACTAATTGAAAGCTTGTTATCCATTTTTTCTTTAGCATGGAATTCTTTCTGTACACATTCAATTCCTTGCCTGCCTGCACGTATTTGAGGAAGGTAAAACGAACCCTCATTAATTCTCCAAGACTGTTCCTTAACATTTAGAGAGAGAAAAGGAAAATAAAATAGAAAGAAGAAGAGAAGACGACTTCTATTATTCAGCATTAAGTTTATAATACCTGTTTGTGTAAAAGATTATGCCAGTGGAAAATGGGTAATATACTTTTCTTGGCTTGTTTCTCATTTTCTTCATGATTTTATTTTCCGCATTTTAGTTTGAATATAGTTTCAAAAGTCCTGGAAACTTTGGCTTCCGCTGACAATTCTGTTTGCAAACAGTTAGCCATTTGACTGATTACTGTTCTTAAGCAATAGACTGCAAGAAGTGATTACTTTAATTGAGTTTCCACGTGCTCCTTATTTCTTTTTGAACAGGAAACACATCTGAAATGGATGTTGCCAAGAAGTTTTAGTCTGAATTAATAGTAGGCTATCCTAGCTTGCCTAAGATATAGGATTTTGCCTTGAGAAAATGAGTGGTTATGGTGATTGTGATAATAAATGTTTACAAGGACATGTAACACTCAGCACGCTTAGTCTACTGGTGGATGCTATTGTCATGTTAAAAGAAAATCTGACAATTCTCTTATGTGTTTTGCTTGGTTTGCAGCCTATATTTCCTCGAGATCAGCTTACCTGAGGAGATGAGTCTGTAGCTATTGAACACCACGTAACATAATTGTACATTCCCAACTCTTCCATATTAGTGGGCTAGAAGAATTATCAATACAATGTATAAACCAATATCAAGGTAATTATATTATTTGTGGATGAACAGCTCATTTTATCTCCTTCATATTCCCATTTTTTGTATGTTTGTTCATGTACAGAGATCTTTGAACATCCATGTTACTGAAACCAAAATTGGACGACATACAAATCTTGAAAATTAAGAAAGCAAAGGCATCCTTGATGTTATAAAACTGTACCTAAACTATACCTTTAAGACCTGTGTTTTAACAGAGCCTTGAGAACTTTATGACCATGATTAGAAACCGTTGAACTGCTTTTGTTTGGACCTTTTTTTTTTCTTTCTTTTCCTTGTCAGAGTTGAACGGGAAGGGAACTGTTAATAGGGAGATAAGAAAAACATCTACAACTTAAAGCAAAAGAGAAGGAAAAGTGTGTCAATTAAAGCAGAATTTGAGGACATCTACCAAAGTTTCATTCAAAAGCTTTATTGGGAAGAGGAGCAAATAGACATTAATTGAATGTACTCGTTAGAAAGCTTAAACACCAAAAATAATAATAAAATGGACGAATAATGGAAAGCTTGGGATATTTAGTACCGTCTTATGAGCATTTCACTCTATATTTTCTTTCTAGCCACGTGAAGGCTACGTTAGTTGAACCCCATGGCAAAATCTTGACAAACATCTCCTCATATTGAAGCTTTGCTCCTACTTCCCTGCAAAGGGAGCCACATTGCAAAATCTTGACAAGTATCTCTTAATATTTGTGTGCTGCCGAAGGACCTTCATCTTAAAAACAAATTATAATCTCATGGATAGTCAATCAAAGAACACAGAAAAGGCTAGATCAGGTTGCCTACTCCAAATTTCTAGCGTATGGATTCAATTTTACAAGAGAGAAAAAAGAAAGAGTTCATTGTACAAAAAAAGATGGACTTTCTTTTTATGAATTGTCTTTCATAATTGTCCTCTCTTCTCACTTAACTTTTGTTTTTAAACAACTTTTTTTTTCAAAAGTGGAAAACTTTGCAACTTTTGATTGCTCGTATCTAGTTTTTGGTAAAGGAGGTAAAAAGATTAGATTTGCCATTTCTTTATTCTCTCAAGCTAAGGTTTGTTTTGTGAATGTAAATGGGTATAGACCACAGGCGAGGCAATGCATTGTGAATTTTGAGATGAGTAGCTAGCTTTGTCATCTGCAATAGCAGGTAAGTATAGACCTCCCCCACCACTGCGCCATGCCACGGACAATCTTTGAAAGAAACTCACAATGGCTCTTTTGTTGGTGTCAAATAAAGGAATCTTTACGTGGGGTTTTTGGTGCCACAATTAGAAACTTCATTTCCTCCTCATTTTGAGTTGAGAGTTGAGACAACACATTATACTTTGAATGAGTTAGCTTTCTCTTTCCGCGCACTGTTTAACCTAACCTTTTCTATCCATCTGTACCCTTATTCAGTGAGGATCATCCAGGTTCTTCCTTTCTACTTCATACAAAAGATTTTTCAAGCTTTTAGCATCTACTACATGCATGATACGTTACATTATACCAAAAATAAACGAAGTGTAAAGGTGAAGCAGATTTTGTAATCCCAGAAGACTTTTTATCATTTGCACTTATCTTTATGAGAGGAAGTGGGAACTTAAGTAAGGTGGTCTGGATTTCAATCAGCGTCAGAGCTGCTTGTCATTGGTATTTGAAAACTCATGACAAATCAATGGATAAAATAATTTTATTTCTTCTGTTAAATTTTAACGTCCAGTGAAAAGATTTTAACTACTCTTAAAAGACTGCTAACTCAGGTTCTCAATCTCATCATCTGGGACAGGTACTGGAGCAACCCTACAGTACAGATACTGACAGTATTGTAGCATGAAATGACATATCAGAGTGCTTTGACTGCTTGCTCTTTATCTCTATCCTTCTCTCTTTTAAGACACAACCAATTGTTGGCAAAGCTGCCAACAAGATCCATTCTCTTCCAGCCTTTTCCGTCCCCTCTTGCACAATCTTACAAAACAACTGTGTACTATTATCTGCAATCTACATTGATCATTCATGCACACCCTTTTCACACTTTCTCTCTCTTTCTCATCTGTCTCTCTAACTAATCATTTGATTTGAATGTTTATTGTGAATATAAACATAGTATGTATGTTCTGTCCATCACTGAAAGCCTTCTCGACCACTGATCAAGGAGAAATGGCATCACATGCTTCACTTAAAAGCTGATTCAATACTTCTTTTTTGTTTTGTTCTTTTTTTCACAGGTTGGTTTTGACAAGCACTTCTCACTGCCACTTGCCCCAGACACAATATGCTTATTCTGTTTTAAGTATCACCTATACGCAGGACCAGAGGAGGATCCTATAGCTATCGTATAGATCAGTCCTGTACTGACTGTCCCTCATTTTGGTCACTGCCATAAGACTCTTGCAGAAAGGAATTATTGTTTATTGAAGACAAAAACCCACACACAAAATGCTTTCACGTTCTTTCAAAGAGTAATAATACAATATCATCACCCCTCAAAAAAATAATACAATATCATTAATTTCTCCTCCTTCTCAATTTGTTTTCTCAGTTAATCCCTTGGTGTAACAAAACCAAAATTCATGGATGATTCTTCATGATCTGGAGACCTGGTCAGGAATCCATTTGTATGTCCAAAGTTCCTAAACTCACCCGCTTTAATTGTCTATATTCACGCTCATTTAGCTTTTCAACAAAATCATCATCATTACACACACGTACAGGGAGAGAGTTGAAATCAAATGGGTTAATTTGCACAAACTTGATCTAGATTAATTCATCGATATATATAGAACACTAAACAGCTTCTAGATTGAAAAAGTACGCGCTACAACTGCAACAATATTTCTAAAAGGTTATGGAGAATAAAAGATGAGGATGAAGGACCAATGAGAAGGCGGCTCTCGAAGTAAAACTCCGATGCTTTGCGTAGGTAGTTACTTTAAGAGCCATGATTTTGTAGTAAAACAGCATGTCAACCGATTTCTGGGATGGAGAATCCATCACTGAGAGGACTCATTATCTTGCTCAATATCAGAGGCGGGTTCATCTTCTTCTTCAAAAGTGTCAATGCCATAAGCTGCGTGGCCATAGCCGAATGACTTGATGTGATCTTTGAGAGACCTTTTATGCTTGAAATCTGAACCACAAGTGCAGTACCAAAGCTTGCCACAGTTCTTCTCATGGGTCCTCCAATCGCCTCTAACTGCAAAAGCTTTCCCACATTTTCTACACATAAAAGGTTTGATTCCATGCTTCCTCTTGTAATGGGTTTGGAGGGTTCTAAAATCTTTGAGAGGTTTTGCTCTTGGATGATCGATATTGTTCTTACAACCTGGTGCACAGCAGTAACAAGGTAACCTGAGCATTGCAGTTGGTTGTGTTCCTCTTAAAGATTCTGGACCTTTTCTATACTGAGATCCGTGCCCCCACATATGCATCTACAAAAACCAGTGATGTTTTCCATATCAGAATGCGTAAATAAGCAACGTTTCTTGAAGGAATAATCAAATTCATAGACCCTGTCACATTCGTATAAGTGATGATTTTGGTGAAGGAAAAGGATTATCGAACTCTACAAATTTAGGACCGGCAGCTTTCGCATATATCTTTTCCTTGATGGAAAATGAATGAATACGTTGTGTTACTTCAAGATTTAAGAATATGCTAATTATTACTTGTATATTCTTGTTTTGAGAGTAAAATTAAGCAAGAACGTAATGTGGGCGTGGGGGGAGGATGAGAATCTGGGGTTCAGGAAAAGGGCGCGTAATTATTTCAGTAACGGAAGTAATTATCAAGTTGAGGTCTAAGCTTGGTGCAAAGATCTGGTCTTGATGCGGAGTGTTCGAAATGGCTGTTCTTCTACTTCTCTTGGGCTTCGATGGAAAGAGATGGAGAGTATATATTCAATTGTTTAGACACAAACTTCAAGGTACAAAAGCCATAATGACTGATGAGTAGTTCAATCACATAAAGACAGCAACTGCTCTTATTCTCAGCTATGGATGGAGCATATAATTAATACATACATTTCATTTATTCTTACTTTTTAAATCCCAAAGCCCACAAATCAGCAAAAAAGAAAGGATGAATGTAAAGGAAGAATGAATTGCAAAGGCCTTGTTTAAGAGATTTCAAAGTGTTAAATTCAACACGAAGAAAGACATTTGTTTTAAAGTAGAGAAACAAGGACAGAGAAAAACCCTAGCTAAAAGGACGCATTCATTCTTCTATTCTCAATAGTCCAGCTTAGGAAACAATGGCAAGTAAAAGCTTGAAATCGAGCAAGAAAAGAAGTGGAAGAGCAAAGAATAGACATGGTAACAAAAGAATCGAAAGAAAAAACACAGAAATGTGTTAGGAGAGGAAGCGATAAAGGTAAAAGCTTTTGGAATCATGGTGTTCATATCTTTGAAACATTACCTGCATGTTGTTGTATCTGTTGAAGGTCTTGAAGCAAAGAGGACATGAAAACTGTGTAGGACCAATCAGAATTTGAGCAGGAGTTGGGATCCAATAGTGGCCCTTGTTTAGACCACCTGCCTGGTGACAACCAGAAACAACAGTAACTTCTTCTTTTTCAAGTGAGATCTCTGCAGAGGACAGCCTTGAGATCACTTCAGGAGAACTAGGACTTGGAAGCCCTAAATGCAGAGCCACAGTCACAGTTTCATCATGTTGGCATAAGTTTACTTCTTTATCCTTGTTCTTTTCAAGTTCCATGACGCTACATGAAGAATCTTGCTGGTCCGCGTGCCTTGATGGGCTCAAACTTAGAAGTGGAAGTGCTTCTTTCAGAGGAGGCGACGGTGGTGAGGATTGATGGTGAAGGGAAGAGTTATAATTACTGGCGATGCCATGAACATCAGAGTGACTGTTGCAACCATAGAAGGAAGGATTAAAAGATGATGTCGCGTTAGAGAAATAGTGAAGATGATTGAAGTTATTGTACCATCCGCTAAGGTACTTAGAATATGGATCAGCCATGACCAGAAGTGGGATCGATGAAAGATTATTGATGAACAGAGGGAGTTAGTAAGACGCAAATAAAGACGACGAAAAAGTTACAAGGCGGAGATCACCAAATGAAAAATAAAAGTGTACGAGTTAAGGGCTTGAAGGAAAAAAAAAAATGTATAAGACGAAGTATGATAAAGTAAACCAAATTGAGTAATAAAGGAGAGACAAGATATCACTTATGAGGTGTGACTAAACGATGGCCAAGAAAGAGAGAGAGAGAGAGAGAGAGAAGAGAACAAACATGAGGGCATGGGGATGGAGTGAGCGAGTGGAAGGAGAAGAGAAGAACAGAGCTGATATTGGGACTTGGAAGAACAAGGTTGCTTATTGAATAAGTTGATCTAGTTTCTAGCTTAATATTAATCAAAGAAAAGTTATAGAGATAGACAAAGTTGGTAATTAGTTTAGGGATGTTACAACTACAAGCATACATGTAGTGTTTACTAGTGTAAATCTGGCTTCCTTGGGAAACAAATAGTTTCTAACCCTCCCAGCACTTGCTTTGGTGGGCGCGCCCTGGTCGGCTTGGCTCAGAACCATCTCATATACTGTCCCAACCAAACTCACTGTTTAAGTCTTAGCTTAGCTCTACTTCCTCTTCTTCTTCCATGCATTCTCTCTCTCCTCATTTTTGTACTTGTCTACACAATCACCCTAAGGCCCACATGGTTGTATGTTACAGTACAACGAGTCCAGTTCAAACTATGGAGTTGCCACAACACTGTAATATGGTGCAGTAGCTTGTACATGCAGAAAATACAAAAACCCATTTTCTAGAGCATAATTGATCAGCTTTTTAGCCTCCTTAATGAGTGTCTCTCAGGTGCAAAATTTTATAAGAGAAAGCAATGCACAATTCTTCAAGACAAACCAACCAGTCCAAAGAAATGTAAAATTCCTGCTATCTTGAGTCGGATGCATTGGAAAGTTTAACTAATGTAATCTCTCCTTGCCTACCAAAACAACATCAGTTTAAGTTCTTTAGAAGAGATAACATGATATTTTACGAGATTACTCTTGCTGCATTTTTTACCACAAATCCTACTGTTCTTCTCTCCGATGCCCGATGCATGTTATACTATTTGTTGCTACGTATCCTTCAAATCACACGCACGCTGAGAGAGAGAGAGAGAGAGAGGAGACGACAAGCGTAGGACCACATTTAACCACTTAATGGAGGGATGGAGAATTATGAAGGAATTGATATTATACCACATTTATAAGACGGGAATGTATTTTAGCAAAGCAACAGCAGACTGGCATTCGTTTATGTGAATGATGCAGATACAGTGACCAAAGAATAATGGTACCAGCTAAAGATCAGACTAGATTGCCTAGGTTTTCTCCGTCTTCTTAAATTTCATTACCTGCAAGTGTACTAGGGGCATTCAATGAACAATTCGTAATTGAATTGAATGTTATTCGTATAATAATAATAATAATAATAATAAATCAATAATATTCATTCATCTCCATCATTCAAATCAGAAGGCCAATCCTGCCCTGATGAGCTAAAGAGCCTTGTTTTGGAATGTCGATTCACTGAATGATTGGTAGCAAGGCAATATGTTTATACAGATGGCTATTAACTAGGAATGTTTTATATAACACTCGTGTAGGACTCATTCATCAAGTGTCAACAGGACCATATGAAAAAGGCACATAGAAGAGACACTTCTCTTCTTTTCCATTTTAGTGAATGCTCCATCCGTAATTTGGATGTGTGTGAAGACAGAAGAAGACATGTTGGGAAGCTAAGAATCCCAGGTCCAAACACAAACAGCAAAGGTGAAGAAAGGTAGTTTATGTCCTTCAAATTGTCACATCATATTTACATACCCATTTTTTGGCAAACTAAGTTTTTCTTCAGTTCAAACTTTACTGCAGCTCCCACAGAGTTGTTTGAAGACACAAAACATTCAAGTAAAGCTCTGCCTTCCCCAGAAAAAAATCTTAAAACAAAGGGAGTACCACATACCAAACATCATTATTGGTGAAATGCAAACCAATTATTTGTTTCAACTTATAAAACTATAGATGACTTTTGGATATCCTTTCCAAACAAGGAAATTTGTAAGTTTCCATCTGATCTTAAATTTGAGCTGTTCTGAGGAAGACAATGCAGATAATTTCGCTTTTCTTAAATAAAGAGAGTAGGTTTTGTGACATCAATTAAAATCTATCACATGAGTTAAATATATTGGACTATCGTTAGGAAAAGAAAAAAGCTATTGAATATAAGGTGTTAGCTCCATAAAAACTCCAGAAAAAGAAACTATTTATAATTATCGAATGTCTAGAAGTTATATTGCTTGCATTTAGGTTCCATCACTTCTTAAGTCAAGTTTCATTACTTGATATCGAACTTTCAAATTCCTTCTTTATTTTTGTTGGGAAGGGAGACGTTTAACATAATGGAAGCATCAATAGGATAATGTAATGAGTAAAACAAAACTTCTCTCATTTGAATGAAACTATAAGGAACAAGTACAAATACTAAATTTTTAACATGGAAATTTTTCGGGAGCAAATATGAATACATAAAATAAATCACATAGAGAAACACTAAATTTTTTCAATGAGAAAAGTGAAAATAATTCACTATAAAATCAACAATTACGTCAAAATAAGTTCTTTAACAGTTTAAGATCTCACAACAAAAAATACTTACTAATAAAAGTAATAATCAACAGCGTGTATATCAAAATCCATATATACTGTGAAGACTTCTTTTTTATACCAAAACAGTTCATTCCTAGTACCATGACAATTCTTCTACTGCACCATTAATAGCTTCGGTAAAAGCTCATCTTTCAGCACTAATAAAGATGAAGAGAATAACTACATCATAATTAGAAATAGATAGAGATAAAGTGGCCACATTAACCACATACCAAGCACCATCGCAACTATGAAAAGGTGAATATACCTATACTCACTAAGTGCACCAACTGCAAATTTAGACTATAGAAGGAAGGTGATCTTTCAAGCTTGTTAGAAGACAAGCTTGTTAGAAGACAAACTGTTCTTCTGGACATGACAAATGAGTGTAGTTGTTGTCTTTCACTTTATGGCTATTAACGTTCATTTATTATAAATGTTAGTTATGTTAGAGTAGTACCCTAAAGACAATCACCTTTAACGCATTTTGTACAAAGTTGTGTACAAACTTTATTTTCAATAATAAAAGGCATATTTTATTAATTTGGTGTTCATTATTTATAAGAATTGATATTGATCTATAAGCAAATTAATAAAGTCCATGGTATATGACATAACATGAAGGAAATCATGATGTGATCATACTATTGAGATTCGTATTATGTGCAATTATGTCAGTATCTAAATCATCCATAGTCATAAAATTAATGAGAGTGGACATTGTTAATCTAGACTAGCATCATAGACTAGCACATGTCAAACTCTTTGATTCAATCAAACAGTGAATCTTAAAAATTATAAACATGAGATGTTTAGAGTTGACATATGAATGTTTACTAGAGATAGTAAGTATATTGGATGACCTACTATGGGATCATCACATGAATGCCCTATTCTAATGTCAGTGATAATCTCATCATAGCAATGATGCAAGTATCCTTAGATTTGAGGCACTCGAGGATATCTTGGATACTGATTCTGTTCTTTGACTCTATTCCTTGTTGCCTTGCAGAGGTCACTCATAGGGTGGTGATTAGGTAGAACTTGAGATATTCGAAGGTAATTGGTAGCCAATAGAGGATTCACCACTTCTGTAATAACAGAAGATGATATCCATGGCCTCTTATCGGGGTCATTATTTGAAAATCTCTAGCCATAGTACAATGTCATGAAGAATATCTTCATTGAAATATAGATCGTAATGAGTCCTCGGATGAGAACTGATATCACTTGGACTAGATTTGACGTAATCAGTCTAGTAAGAGTTGATACTTTGCCCATACTCATAACCAAGTGTGGTATAGCATGATAAAAGAACAAATTGCACAACAATTGTCTATGGTTCGAGAGATTGTTCGTGATGACCACGGGTTCCTGAGTTAAACCACTCACTTTCTAGTCAATTGGGGGTCATGATGTGTTGCTAGACACCGGTCATGACTTGCTTGAATTAAGTGTTAATCTAAGTGACTAATATAATCAGGAACCTAATGGGTCACATGCATAAGAGTGACTCAGAAGATTCATAAAATGGTTTTAGATAGAGATCCATTATGTGGAGAGCAATAGAATCATATAAATTCCGATGAGATTAGGATATATCCCGATGAGATCGCAACATTGATATTGCTAAAATAGGTCTTCGATGTTTTTCCCTACCCGAAACCCAGTAGGACTGACCCTAGTATGACTGGACTCCCTCAGTATATATATATATATATATATAAGGAAGAAAGGCTCTTTAAAGTTGCAGTTATTGTCCTTAATTGGTTAAAGACAAAAACAATAAAAGACCAAAAGCAAAAAGGCAAGTAAGATGAGTGAATCATGAAAAACAAAATTTAAGAAAAGCCTTCTTCACAATTCTCACATGATTCTCTCTCATTTTTTCTTACCTTCTTTGTCTTCTTCTTCTCCTTCACGTTGCTCTCCATAGAACAAAGGCGAGAGCTAATACTCTTGTTTTTGTTCTAGCTATTTCTGGATCAAAAAGTTTGATTCGATTAATTTCTCTGATCTCTGCGTGGATACCATTAGAGCCGATCTATTTTGGTCATTGTGGTTTGTGAGAATTCGACGAGTAGAAGATCAAAGAACGAAGGAGACTACACACAAGG
>JANKYE010000012.1:20233788-20253163 GCA_032467995.1 Erythroxylum dillonii
ATAGAATAAAAAAATAAATAGAATAAAATAAGGTTATATTAGTATAGAAAATTGGCATGATATCGGATCCACAGAAATAGATAAAATATCTATCATAATATATATATATATATTAGTTAATTAGAAGAAAAAAAGTAAGTCAAACCCATGACTCCACTATATATATAATAATAAACAGTTTATATAAATTCGAATTATTTTATTATCACCACTATAGAGCAATTTTAAGTAAGAAGCATTTATATTAAATTTTTAAACTTTTCTTTTTTACTTCCCTTATCTATAGAGATCATATCATAATTTTGTTTTTAGTATTAAAATCTTGAACTTTTAATATTATAATTTTGTGTTGCGATGTTATATAATTGAGTTACACTCATAATACAGATGACTTATTATAATAGATATTACTTAGCTAATAAAAAATGATAAGAGGAGGCAGTTTTAAAACATGGTCATAGGAGTGATGGCTTGGCATACAAAAGGAAAGAAAAAGAAAAAAAAGGAAGAATAGAGTTGCGGAAGAATAGAGACCGTTGATGAAACGGACGAACGGAATCGATTTCGTGGTTGTTCATTCCATTCGTCCTTAGTATATATATACTTAATAAGATGAAGTTGTTATTTAATGATGTCTTCTGTCTTATCATACACTTATTGAATTTACAAATTGACATGTACATCGATTGCATAAAATACGATCTCATTTTAGTCATTTATAAAAAATATATAATAGTGACTGGTACTAAAAATTTAATAAGATCAACAAAATATGTTATTTATTATTTCTAAATTTTAGGAGATAAAGTATAGCAAGCTTAATATATTTAACCCTAAGAATATTGGTATTAAAATACAAGCAAAATGTGAAACAAATTTAGTTAGTTTTAAGCATAATTCATTTTGTTTCCAAAAAAAATAGCGAGATTATCATCCTCATTAAATATATACATACACACATATATATATGTATGTTTGTATGTATGTATATGTATAAAGGGAATGACCCACCTATTGTTCAGGAAAGGATTTGAGGCTTGATTACACTCCTGCACCGGCATGTTTCTATATATCTTATAACTTTGATAGCGCGATGGCACGTGCCCATCAGAAGCTGTATTTCTAAATAGGCTCTAGTAAACGGTGCAACCTTAGAGTTTATTTTTAGACAAGGCTCCTTCATCATAAATATTCGATTTTCTTCTTCCATAGAAGATCAATTTCTACGTTCAGTTGACTCATAAACAAGGATTGCAAATTGGTTGTCTTCATCTCCACTTATTTGTTCCCCGAATACAAACTTACCGTTTTCCTCATCCCTGATTGACATAATATTTTCAATAGATTTAAAAATTTTCATACCTCTTCTGAATTTATTTGCACATCTCTTGGCAAAATGTCCAAGTTTTCCACAAAGCTAGCATCGATATGATGAATCTGTCAATTCTCTTTTTCCTCCTATGAGTTCGCCAATGTTCGATCAGCCTTGTCTTTTGGAAATGAAACTTTTTTTACAAGAGCATCTGGCTTTTTCCTTGCACTTGATCTTCAAATAAGGCTTTTGTAGGCCTACGTGAAGTGTGGTTAACCTGTCATTATAGTTTTAAAGAATCTCTGTTATTCACATAATTTGTCAAGAGTAGCCAAAGTTAGCTAGTATATTTCTCCTAATGAGATTTCTATCATATAACGATATAGAGAGTTTATCATCCTCTAGAGCTTCGGCTAGAGTTCATTAGGACAAGAGGCAAAAAACGAATAGTAGGTGGTTCAGTCGAATTTTGCTGGGGCTGAACGTTATTGCTTGGATCCGTTATGCTGTGTGATTTTGGCTGCTGAATACCTGCAAAACAAATAAAGGCACGCCGGGAGTTGGTTCCCGGAAGGCCCCTTCGACGCTCAAGTTAGTCTTTTGAGGAAGTTTTGGTCGCTGAGAACAGAGAAAAAAACTAGGGTTGTAATCTCGTACCTGTATCATGATAGAATAGTACCTTATATATGGTATGGACGCTAGGTTTAGGTCTTTACGTAAGTCTTTACGTTTGCATGGGAGACTAACGCCTGATGGGTCGTGGACTTGTGGAGCTGGGCCTGGGCCTAGCACGGCCGACCCAACCAATAGGGATTAACATTGTTGACTTTACCGTGTATATTTTGCAAGCATTATCTGAAAATGACTTCAAAGGTTTCTCTTATCTAGTGAACAACACTTCATTTCAAAGTATTCCTAACGACTTTTCCTGTAAATTAATTAGAAACCTCCAATAAATTCCTTAAAGATCATTTCTAGTAGGGTTCCTTCCTACCTTATGAAGCCTGACAACCTGAAGCCTTCTGTATTCTCCTACACTTTGAAACCATGCAAGTTTCTAGTCATTTTGGAGACAAATTATGTTAGGATTTTTTTTAAGAGTAGCTTTTGCCTTAGTTATTTGTAGGTCAATCCATACTCTGAAGTCAAAAACAAAAAGTATAAAATAACATGTAACCTATGTCTGTAGTTGTTAAGTGGAATATCATTAAATGTAAACCCCGATCCTGATGTCGGTCGAGTTATGGTCTTCAAATTTTGCTATATTGGTTCTATTGTTAAAGAATCCACATCTTCTACTTCAGGCTCTCCTCTGTGGGTTGTGGATGAGAATTAAGATTTGAGTTAGCTATGAGACATTAGCCATCTGGTCTGTGTCAGAGTTAGTCTTAGATATATTGTGAACTTGAGTTAGAGAGATTAGTGGGGATTAACTAAGAATGGGTTGGTTAGATAGTGGTTATAATTTGGGTTCTTTTTCTAGTCCCTTTTTTTTTAAAGGGTGAGGTTTTCTTCAATTTTGGTTTAAGATGGACTTGCGTGGTCTTTTTGTTTCCATTTTATTTTAGGAGTTTGAGGTTTCTTCTAGGAGGGTTGTTGGAATAGTGGGTATGACATTTTGAAGACTTTTCCACAGTCTGAGGCTTTTAGATATGAAATACTGGGGGTAAGAGGTTAGTCTATAAGAAAAAAGATGTATGACAAGGATTATACACAATCTTTGATTGGTCTCTAGCTTTGTCTGACTCTATCTTTCTTAGTTCTTCACAAATTCTTAATAATTCCTTTTCTTTCTTTTAAAACTCTGAGCTGTAGTAATGTTGTGCCACTTTTTTTTTAAGTCTACATCAAGTATTTATGCCTGATGTAGTAGTTTTTAATGCAACTGTTGAATCTGGAATCATACCGAATCTAACTTGATATGCAAATATTGTGTTTGTGCATTTAAACCTTTTAGTCTTGAATCAATACAGTAAAGTACTATGATTTTAGCAACTGCATTCTTAGTCTACCAATTTAGGACTTCTTTAGCATGGGTCACTGGAGAGTAAGTGCCTTAAGGAGACACCTATGTAGGAATCAAAAATGGGTGAGTCGTTGCCTTGGTCATCTCATTTGTCTGTCTCTTTAGAGGAGGGAACACCTTGTTATACTACTTTGATGGTTTCATCGTGAAACAAGGAATTGGTTCCGAAAGTTGTTTTGGAACAGTAGGGATGATATCACGAAATGGCTATATCCTACTTCTCCTTATAGAAGTTGTTGGAAAGATGTTAGTCTTATCCTAGGATTTTATTTTTTTTTGCCAATCTAAGGCTTAGAGTCGTCATCATCATCTCTAAACTGTCTTTGTACTTGAGGATGCTATTGGGGTATGTATTTGTGCTTTCCCTTCTTCCTCTAATTATCCTCTGTTTCAAAATCTGTGTAAGAAGCATCTTCTTCCATCATCTTCGCCGCTGGTGAGATATACCTTAAGTGGGTTTTAAGCCACTTATTCAATATTCACCCAGTAAACCCAAGGTAGTCAGAAAATCGCTGCATAGAGATAACAATATTTTCAGATCTTTAGTAAGCAACATATAGAGACAAAATAGGGAACATGTGTGAACAGACAAAAACAAGGAGTTGCAAATCAATCTGGTTTTGAATGCTTATTTGGGCATTAGATGCAATCTCCAAAGCATAAAATAGATGCAAGCGGCGAACAATTCTAGAAGCAAAAAGAACAAAAAAGCATATGTATTATTCATGCTTTATTATTCGGAATAATATCCATGAATAAACATAACAAATATCAGAACAAAAGAATGGCCTCACAGAAAGACAAAACAAAAGCATTAAACCTTATTTTTAATACAAATCAACAAGAATCAAGCAACTAATTTAAGTGAAACAATTAAAGGAGGCTCTGATACCACAACAGAAAACAAAAATATTACGGATTCCGAACGGATCCCGATAATTGAATAAACTTGAATAAAACATAAAATGATTTAAAAATCGTACCTTATTTGCCTTCTTGTTGAAAAATCTTTGAAAACTTTTTCCGATTAATCAATTACAAGTTGTTCAAATGTCTAGCCTCTGATGGTATCCATAGAGCAATTCTCAACTGATTTGAGAGGAAGAAGACAAAAAGTTTTAACTTCTAAAAGGCTCTTCCTTTTAAATAGAAAAAAAATCATAATTGTCTTTTATTAAGATGATTCATAAGTAGCATCAAAACACAGTAATTCTCACACTAGATTCTTTGGTAATCTCAAGTTTGAGAATCAATTATATAACCATCATTATGAGATAATTCATAAACACAATAATATTTTATTTAGAATTCTCATAATTAGATCAGTTCAGTGACTTATTTTCTAATAATCACCCACATATTAGTTTAAGTATCTCTATACTTTAATTTATGAAATTAATTACTTTAATTATAATGCGTGTTAGTTTTACTATTTCAGCAAAATCTAGTCTTGGTGAACCTATAATTAGGATCATTTATGAATAACACATAAGTGTAAATTGAATTTTATAATTACGATCTCATCATAATTTCAATTACACAATAACTATTCAAAAAAATTTATCTTTAGTATTAACATATAAAATATTAGTTAAATTAATACATAAAGATAAATAAAGTCTTTTCATTAATTCATAATAATGTCATACATTATTTTGCATCTAATTGATTGACTGCAAATGTATAAATTAACACTTTTAATCACAATGCTTGAATCTTGTAATAGTTTTTACAATAAGATTCAATTTGGCATCAGGAATTAGTGAGATAGGACTCCGGTATGTTGTTACGATGAAGTCCAAAATCACTATGATTTATTTCTTGTTAGCGGTTTTCTCAAAAGGAACAGCGAATGAACAGGAACTGCAAAGAAATGACAGACGAGATCGCCTGATGATTACAGGAAAACGAAATGAAGTAGCCATGGCAGCTAGCCAGTGTTTGGCGACAGCACTAGTTGGTCATTATTGCAAGGGAACATCATGCTCGTCTAGCAACTCATAATAGCTCCACTTGACATGGTATTATTGCCCAAAGGCTTTGATTGATTGATTACGCCGTGTTGTTGGGTTTTTTTTTTGGTACATGTTGTTGGCTTTGGTTAACATCTCAAGTTTGGAATCATTGTACTGCATGTTCTGCTGTGAATTACATTAGGACCATTAACACGGAGAGGCAATAGCTGTAATAGAAAGCAATTCAAGGAGTTGGGGAGCTCCCAAGAAGACTGATAAGATCATCAGCTTGTTGAAATATGAGTAACATATAGCGTGCGGAAAAATGATTAATTAATGCAACTATGTATTAAGGAATGAATGCCATGATCGAAGCTTGTCCTAATAAATAAAGTAAACTATGTGTGACCAACTGCAAATGAATGTTAACATGCCTTGGGAACCTAGACGAAGTTCCTCTTGTAAGATGCAATGAAAGCAACAATACCATGGTAAACATCCAAGTCATAACAGGACATCGTAAGAGTGTGCACAGTTTGCTTAGTTACTACGCATATGATATAAAAGAAACGACCAAGTTCTTTCGACGAATGAATAGGACTAAAACACCAAGATTTGCTCGAGGTTTGCCAATGTTAGGCTTAAATTCATCTTATTTCTAGCACTTATCTTACACTCTAGACTTTCGTAGTAAGAAAAACACTTAATTTGCATGTAAAAACCTACGTACAAGTATCATCATATCACAAATGTTCTTGGTTTTAAAAGTTCTCTTATTGCTTGCTATGGGAAGAAGGCAGGAATCCAAGGAAAAAAGAAAATGGGTCGCCTAGCCGCAAGCAGGATTGTACTTTTGACAAGGCGTGAAGACAAAAGGAATAAAAGCGAAGGAGAGCAGCATACGTCCTTAGCTTGCACGCCAGGTTTTGTTCATTCCGTTTCTTTCCACAGTCACTCGTTCTTTCTTTCTCCCACATGCCTGACACCATTTTCGCCAAAGCAATTACCAATTTTATCAATAATTCCCAAATTAATTGGTATCCCCAAATTGGCAATCTTTTAGGCACTGTACTTCCCTGAAATGATTTACTTTTCCTCTCAATCTCAAGGCTTAGCTTACAAGCATGACTTCCGTGATGACATCTAACATCACATGAGACATGAGGGTTCTTTTATGGGACCATAACAAAACCAATGGGACCCCATTAAAAGGAAAAATCCCATATCGTAACTTCTTTCATAAGCCTGATTTGATTCTTAAAGCAAGCATAACAAATTAGCTTAAAAAATGTAGCTGCTCAACTAAACTTCTCAAACACAGTCAACTTCTCCTTTAACGAAACAATATTTACTCGACATGATAGTATTGATATAAACATCTGGTAAGAATCAATCTGCATTTTATTTTTCTTTTTACTTAGTGCGAGAGCTAGAGACTGTTTTGCCTTTTGCCTCATTAAATATTGTATTATATGTTGGAACAGCCAAGGCAGGGGCTCTTTAGTTGACTTCTTTGCTTGTGGATTGGATTCTCTGACCGGCCAACCAACCTTAACTGACACCAACTTACCCATCGTCTCAGATGGCTTTGGTGATCTCCCGTTAACCAGCTTATCTCATGGGTCCATTTCCCTTGAAAACAAAACCCACCTACTTAAGTTGTAATCTTATAGATAACAAGGATTATCTTGTTTGTGTTGGGTGGGGGGATGGGGATGTGAACATTTGCTATTTTTAAAATGGTTTAGGTCACTTAACCGAGACCTTATAGAAGCTGCCATAGCCCGGCGTTTCGTTTGTAGTCACGTGGCATTTTCCCTCAAGTTTGGACAAAACACAATTCTGGTTTTAAAGGTACAAAGGACTAGGTAGAAATAAATATAATTTGTGTTTTTTACGTTAGAAAAGACAGAGTTTTTGAACAGAAAAACATTCACAGACCAAGCTCGACCAAAAAAAAAAAAAAACGATTTTTTAAGAGCCATTATTACTCCAGACAGTGTGTTAGATTAGTGCACAAAAGACACGCTTACAGGCACACAAATCGGGTGGTTGAGTGATTTGTTGTGTACTGTGGAGAGGAAGAGTAGAGAAGCCATTTTTATTTCACGGAGAGAGGAGGAGAGATTTTTGGACAAAGATGCTCTAAAAAAGGCATCAATGTGGCTTCTTTATTCTTCTTTGTGGTTTATCCGCTGAGAATCTAATCCCTCCTTTTTTTTACTAAACCTTTTGCATTAATACTCAATTTACATCGCCCTTTCTTTTGCACGTTCCAACACCCACATTCACAACATCTTTTGCACCGTTTCTCTCTATCTCCTGATTCCCATTTCACTCCCTGAATTTGTCATTTTTCTCGCTCTAAATTTAGAGTGAAGTTTCGCAGTTCTTGGATTTGGTTGTCCGACATCTTTTAATCAGGTACCCGCAACCCCTTCTTCAGTTTTTATTAACTATTAGAGTTGATATGGCTAAGAGTTAACTTTGTTGTTGGCATCTGTTTTCTTGGCGTTTCTAGAGGTGGCCGCGTTCTTTTTGTTTCCTTGCTTGTCGAACTTAGTGGCCAACTACGGGTCAGTTTCTTTGTTTTACCTTTCAATGCCACAAAAGGTCTGCTTTCTGAGTGTTTGATAAATCAAGTTTGTCCTTTTGTTTGTTTTCGGTTTCTGAAAAGCAGGTGGCTAACAGGATCTTGAGTGAACTATTTGACTTTTTTAGAAGTTTAGGCATTTAAACGAGTTTGGTTGAATAAGAGCATTTCACAATTTTTCTTAATATGGTCGTGTTTAAATTTATTATCTTTTATGAGAATTTCGATATTGCTATGTTGATCACTGCATTTTCGTGGAAAGAAGCTTACTTGTTTCAGTGTTGTATTCGTTACTTTGAATATGCTTCGGTTTTACTTGTCCCGGGGTTAGCGCTTGCTTTGGTATCTGTTTCTTATTTTCTGTTTATTTGCCAGGAGTAATGGAGGCATAGATAAGTTAGCTGGGGATCATCGACCACAGAGTTTAGTGCTTGAATGAACCTACGTGCATTGCTTTAGAGAAGCAGGTTGGTTTCCAGCATTTTCGTCTCTCTTCGTGCTTTACAGGACTGAACTAATTGTTTCCTTTCCATTATATTCCTACCATGTGTTTCCAGTGTTACAGATTATAGAATTTTGAGATGAATTGGAACTCTCAGATGGAGTTACAGTACACGAGCACCAACTACCCTTACAATTCAGCTGGTAGCTTTATAGAATATTTTGAAGGACTCACATATGAACATGTGAATTTTATTTTCAATGGTGTCTCTCACATTCAGGTACCCTATATTGACAATATGGTAAAACAACCCTCAATGCTTATTCACGTTTTGAAATAGGAAGAGGGGTTTATTTCTCTTCCTCTTAATTAAAGTTTTGGTATATGCAGAAGAAACTGCAGTTTGCTGATGTACCATAACATGCCTCGTTCAATGCTTTTTCCTCGGAAATTGTTTGTTAGATTAATTTAATAATGGTCAATCATAAACTGGAGGAGGCCTTCTTGCTTAGGTTGCTTTACATAGTGCCTGTGTGAATGTTCCCTTATACTTGCAGGACGGTGTTTACCCCTCAATAAATGCAAGTTCCTACAAGTTTGGCGTTTCTCAACTGGGGAGCACTTCATATGAGGATCACAGCCATTGTTATGCAGTTCATGATCATATACCACAAATTCACGAGCACAGGAGGACGATGGATAGTTCTTCTACATTAGACAGTGGTCAGAATGCTGTGGTAAATTCAGAATGGGAAGCAGAGGAAAGCGCAATTATGCATGAAAATTCCGTGGAATGTTAGTTATGAATTTCTCTTGTGTGTTATAATCCCAATTGTTTACGTTTCAATATGGTAACTTTTGGCAGATAATGTTGGATTGCAAAATTATTCCTGGATATTTTCTTCTCTATTTTTTGGCACTTTAATATGAACTTGATATTAAGATTTGTACTCAATTCAGTTGAACTATGTCATCTGGAATTAAGGTTTTGTTGATTAGTAGAATCTCTTTCCTATTAGGTTATGAATTATCTTTACTTGCATACTATTTGTTGGAACTTATGCTATTTTTTCTAACATGTAATGTTTTCACTGCTATACAGGCATGCGGAGACATCATAATGCTCACGACTATCAGGTGAGGTGACATCTAGGTCCCACTGTGCACCAAATTATGCTTGAATTTTGTGAATGTCTTCCCCCTACTCTTCCTGATATTTAGGATTGACAAAAGCTTCAAAAATTGTGGAAGCTGCTTCAGTGTTAAAAGTTCTGAAAACGAATTGATTCTGAATGTTGAAAAGAAAAACATCCAAGTAAAACGACTGATATGGAGTGCTGAATGTGAGAATAACATCAAGAAAACTACATCCTTGATACTGCAACCATGTACATGGTTCAGAATAATCTTAAATTTTTTAACTTCCTGCACTTTTATTTTCAGTTGCTTCATTGTATGGTTGTGAATTATCTTCAATTTTTTCAACTTCCTGCACTTTTATTTTCAGTTGCTTCGTTGCATGGTTGTGAATTATCTTCAATTTTTTCAACTTCCTGCACTTTTATTTTCAGTAGCTTCATTGCCATCCCTTACAGTTTCCTTGGGCTTTTGCTAATCTTTCAAGCTTTTCCCTACAAATTGAATAAATTTCAGAGTTAGGGAGCTTTCGACCTCAATTTTCCTTTTAGTAGGACTGCTTTCAGAAATCATAGACTGCGTACACTATTATGATTCCTTTGCTTTTATTAGTTTTTATGCTGTTCACCTGTTTCCTTTGTAAGCTTACGATAGATAAGGTAATGGACAATCAAAATCTGAAAATACAATCTAAGAAATTGACGTCACTGTATAGCTGAATGGCTCCAAATTTAACTCTTTGATTCGTTTCTCTTTTATGAGCGTATAAAAAAAAGTTATATCTTGTGTGGTCCTTTATTCATAATCATACAAGTATTTTCTACTAATAATGCAGGGTATTTGGGAAGACAATGTTGATCCTGACAATATGAGTTATGAGGTTAGGCCATTGTTCCCCACGTAGCTTCGTCATTAGCTTGTTTACTTATTACGTTTCTCTATTTTCTTTTCCTCTCTTACACATAATTATGATGAGGCAATTGTTTACCTGTAGTCTGGTCACTTTCCAGAATTGTCATGTTACAACCAAATTCACTGAAACTGTTGAATATTCTAAACATTCTGCCTCATAGGATCTTCTTCCTGTTTTGTGTCTGATTGACAAGTATTTTTGGATCATGAAAGTTAACAAAGCCCTCCCATTTCAGGAATTGCTTGAATTGGGTGAGACTGTTGGAACTCAAAATCGTGGCCTTTCCCTAGAGCGTATTTCCTTGCTTCCAACTTCAAAATATAAGTGCAGTTTCTTTTTGAGAAGGAAATCAAGAAGCGAAAGGTAGTACTAAATATGCTATTTGTTGTAAGGGACGTTTATTCCTGTATCCGGAGTGCTTGTCTATGTTCTAACAGCGATCATATCTCAACTGTCTTAACTTCAACATTGTCGTAGGACAGTGTCACTGGTCCATCTACATTCTTGTTTTATTTGTTTTTAATTATTTTGGATGTACATGTGAAGTTGCTAATTTAATAAATATGAAATAACAAAAGGAAGTGAAGAAAGAATCGAATTTGATATTTGAATCTTTACGTGTCTGCCTTGTTGCAGAGAATTAGTGACTTGGTTCTGTTTTGTCTTTGGTTGTGTTTTATTGGTTCATGGATTTGGCTGGATATTCGATCACTAACTTTAGCAATCATGTTAAATGATATGAAGGCATGAACTGAGGGCCAACATTGGAGCGACCCAATTTGAGGCATCCTCCACTTTTTGTACATTGTACAAGATGTAGTGATGACATAGATGCCAAATTCTAACATTTGTCTGCTGTGTTATTGTGTTTGATCATTGATGGCATTCTATTGTTGCTCGACATATGAGAAGTTGGATACAATTGACATGGATACTTGACATAGAGACCTTTCAATTATTCCCAATGCTGCATACTTGTTCCATTATACTTCGAACTTCCAAATTTGTATTGACCATGACACTTGAGATTTTGATTGGTTTACCTATTGTTATTGGTCTGGATCTATAGGACTTATGGCTTTACCACGTTATTATTCTTTAGATGTCAGAAATGCATAAGAATGTACTTGTGCATGCTTCAAGTATTAAGTCCATATACAAGGTTTTTCATGTTTCCTATAGATTTAACATGGTCTAACCGTCCTGTCTGTGTGGAAGTAGGTGTGTGATTTGCCAAATGGAATATCAACGAGGTGATCGAAGGATTGCTCTACCATGCAAACATCTCTACCATGTTGATTGTGGTACTCGATGGCTTACCATTAATAAGGTGGCAATTTGATTTCTAATAAAACTTGAAAGTTATACTAATGGGGAGCCATTTAGCCATATTCTAACGTTCATTACCGCGCCATTGCTTTCAGGCTTGCCCCATATGTTACAAGGAGGTGTTTGTAGATGGGTCAAAACGTTGAGAAGCATCTCTGATAAGCAACCAGAAGATTTTCATTGTCGCGTTTGTCCTCGAGTTTGGGTGTTTTTTCTTCAAACAGATTTGCTTGGTTTAGTTTCCCATTTGTTATCTTGGAAAGATATTAGTTGTGTAATTAACTGCAGCTATGAACTTTACCTAAAGATTGATGTGTTAAGAGGCTGGAGAGCATTTAAGTTACATCATGTGAGATACTGAGGAAAGTATGTAAGAAAATGCTGCTACCAGACTGATTGATGGTGATAGTGAACCTTTTAGTGTATGTCCAGCAAAAAGAAAAGAGAGAAGAAGATGAGAAGGAGAGCAGAGGGATGGGATAGGGAGGATGAGGAGGAACAAAGAATCCATGAATGAAGTTTGTGAGGTTAGGACACGTTAAGCATTGCTTAGTTAAGCCCATATGGTATTGAACACGTCAAATTCTGACGGCCTCAGTATCGTGCTTAAATCATTGAACAGCAGGAGTACGGAATCTTTCCATGAGGAGTTCTGCAACTCTTTTCAGCTTAGATCATGTTTCTGTTAGGCACCTGGCATACAAAAATGTCATTTCTTATTGCACCACAGGTCTGTTCCTAGTACATAAACCTGTACACCGTTGACCTTCTCCACCTTGAGGCATAATTCATGTGACCCTTTGAGCGGTGGAGAGGCATGAATGGTTGTAGAACCCGAAGTTGGTGCCCCGTTTACTTTGTGCTAATTATTTTAGCTGCTTGTTGTTAGTGCAAGTTTTTGATAATTGGTCTGATGGTATGCATTATAAATTATCATGTTCCCCCTTCCTGCTCCACATGCTTTAATGATGGAGATTATCGTCTGTTTTAGATAACTGCCCCGTGTTTATGAGCTTCTAAGAACATAATTAATGATTAATAGCATAACACATGTAAGATCTGAAGACGCACGTTAGGGGAATAGATCTTTTGTTCCCACAACGATGTTCCTCCTATATTAAACACAACCTCATCCATTTATTACAATAAATTGGATGGATGAGATTATTTTGGCATAGAGGGAATAGCGTTGTGGGAACGAAAGGTCTGTTATGGATGGATGAGATTTTTGTTTAATACAAAGGAATAAAAGGAAAGCCTAAAGAGTTGGTCTTGGGGTTAAAACTCTACACATATCCTCAAAGAGGATAGTAAGACTTCTTGAAGGAGGAGACTGCAAACAAGTAAATTCGAAGCCAAAAGACTGTAGCAGAAGTTAATTAATCAGTGCAACGATTTCCTTCATGAAACACATGATGAATACGAACTGGCCAGGATTTAGCTAATAGAACATGAATAGCCTTCACCACGGAAGTAGTATGGGAAGATATCTATCTTGAGGAGGAAAGAATGTTAATGACTACCAAGGAATCAACTTCTAGCTCAACTCGCTAATAACCGATGGATGAGATTATTTTAGCATAGACGGAACAATGTTATGGAATAGAAGATCTATTCTGGTACGTTAGTGACCTATTACTGAAGCAATGTCCTGTCCAATCAAAGAAATGAAACAGTAGACAAGTAGGAGCGGCCTGATTGGTTCAACTCCTTACTTAAGGCTTTCCTTTGTAGGAGTTCTTGAGTTCAAGTCACCAAAAAAGAGGGGAGGGCAATTTTTCCTGTTGATGATTCTCTAGCCCCCTGAGCATACTTCTTGGTTGAATTAATTACGGACGTTTCGCTTCCAGCAGCAGTGTAGGAGTTGAAGTTACTAGGGAACCCGAGGCTGCTAGGAACCTGATGTTGAGCAGGGCCAGTGATCAATCAGCAGCTGACCAATCAGTATGTGACGACTCCTTGTGCACAGAAGTGTATAGGCTATGTAGGAACCTGAGGGATCTTAAGGTTCCAGATTTACCTCTTCTAGGGCTCTTAGGGTGGGGACTTAGGGGCTTAGGATTAGTCAAGCAAAAGCTAAGATACCTAATGTATATCAAAAAAGAAGAAGAAGAAATGACACAACAGTTTGAGTAAGCCGCACATGCTACCATGCCTAGTCGATTCAGAGTTTGGATTTCAATTTTACCTTGTCCAATCTGTCATGCCTCACTACAAGAAATCAATGAATTACCGATGGAAAATTGGCAACAGTTAAGACACCGTTGCCAATTACCAACGAAAATTATATACCTTCAAAAAACTAGTATGGATTTCAATTGCTGAAGGTAACAATATCCGTCGCTAACAATGGAAGAAAATGAGTAACACAACGGTGTTTGGCGATGGTAATTCTATACCCGTCGAAAAAGTTGTCTGGAAAATTTTCGATTAACGACGAACCAAGTACTGTCGGTAAACAAGGCTAGAGAAACTGGCGGAGAATTGAAGATTTGACATTACCAACGGAATATTAGTGATGAAAAGTCCATCGGTAAATTTTAAACCAATACATCATCGTCTCCTTGCGATTGAACGTGATTAACTGACACAAAATGATGTCGTTTTGTTCTGGTTTAAAGAAACACGCAACTAGCTCCCCCCAATCCCCCTGGATTGATTTTCTTCTCCTCCCTCCGACGTCACCTCCTCACCTCTAGCGATGACTCCCCCCACTTTCTGGTCAGACATTGGTGTTATGGTCGGCGTCGGAAGCTAGTCCTCTTCTCCCACGACCGTTGCATTTTCAGGAGGTATATTGCAAACGGTTTAGGTTTTCTATTAAGTAATTTTTTTGTTTATTTGATTTGTTTGGTGTGTTTAAGTAATTTGTAAATAGGTAAGAAGAATTAAGGTTGAAATGTTAGTGTTAGAAGGATGAGTTCTGAAATTTTGTTATGATGCTGCAGAGGTTGTTTGATGCATATTAGGTGTTTGTTGAAATGCCTCTTCTTTGTTGTGATTGTTTTAGTTAGAAGATGAAGTTGGTTAATTCTTCCTAATAGGTATCCTAAGTTGTTTGGTTTGGTTTAGTCCATTTTGAAGTGCACCTAATAGTTCTTTAAAATTTGATAATGGTTTTGTACTGTGTAAATGCATAAAGATGGTTAGAAATATGGTCTAAGTTTAGAGATGATACATATAGATGGGAGCCTATTTTTAAAAGGTAATGTGCGTAGTAGCAAATGGTAATTGGTCTTGAGAGGATAACTACAAGTTCAATAAGGAAAGGATTAAAACATGGATGCAAAAGGATTATATGTGGTTTACATATAATCCTTTTACGTCAGAAAGTGGTTACATGCATATAACTGAGGGATTATATACATGTAAACCACATATATGTAACTACGTAAAGGCTTCAACTGCCTCAAAAGGCAAATAAAATATAACATCTTTAAAAAGTAATGATATGTACATTCTTGAAAATACCAAAGATACTCTTAGAAAATAAGGTCTAAAATATATAATTGGTCAAACTACAATTTGACAACATAATTGGATGCATATCAAATTTGGCTTGAGTTCGAGTCTAAATGCAATTGTTTTCTGCTCTTTACATCTCTCTTAGTACATAAGCAAAGATAAAGTGATTCTATTCTTATCATTCCATTACAATTCTTTTATTTGAATGTCAATTTTTATCTAACAAGTAGATTAAACAATTATAGATCTTTATAAGTTTCCTAGCCTTATTATATAGATATTTGGCCTTTTACTATGTAAATGGCAATACCAATCAGGAATTAGAGTTTGTATAATTTGAAAAGTGTATAAAAGTTAATCACATATATTTGTTATCTTTTATAATACTTAGTTAAACTTGATAACTCATTAAAGTGTGCTCTATACCCTCCAATCCTTCTACCTTTCCCTTTGCTCTTACATCTACCTCTCATTATACTTAATTAAACTTGATCACTCATTAAAGTGTGCTCTATACCTTCCAATCTCTTACTTACTGCAGGACATGCTACACCATGCTGATCTCTAACTCATATATCATCTAATACTGCTTTATTGGATAGAGGAGATGTCCGCCAGCCTAGAGCTGAGGGACCTGACGGAAGAAAGTACGTAAGAATTGTCAACAATATGTAAGTGAAATCACATTAATAACTATTTGTTTTTTATTAAATTGTAGGTTTATCATTTTTTTCATTGTATAAAATTATTTCTTATATTAGGTTGATTTCGTCTGGACCATGCTCCAGAAATATGACTTCTAAGGCAATGTCCATCTCAAGGTGTAACTCGACCAATAGACGTGGAGGCTTGGGAGAGAGAGTCTTCCCGTATATATGGGAGAATTAATAACCCACCACGAGTATGCCCAAAGACTTGCAAGTATCTAAACTTCACACTTATTTTGTACATGTTTTACTTTGCTGTATTATCGATAATGGTAATAGTATAAATTTCTGGTGTCATATATGACTGTGTTGAGTTTTTTTATTTGTTTAACCGGGGAAAATATCATAAAAATAGGGTAAACTCTATTGAAATTTTTATAAAATATAATTCACATCTAACCATTTAGGTTAAATATGTAGGGAAAGTCTTTGGGTATTTCGGACCACAGTGCAGACATTGATAGAGCAGATGGCTCAAATGAGACAACAGATGGAGCAGATGGCAACTCTGAGATAGGAGATAGAGCAGTTGAAGGGGAGAGGTAGCAGCTCAGAGCAACTACCATCATTAGGACATTAGGATGATTGTAGTCATTTGCTTTCAATTACAAAGACTTATTATGCACACTGTAACGTTTTTATTACCAATTAAGAAAATTTGACCCTTATATCATCAATCAACTTCTGTTTAAATAAATTAAATATATCTACAAAAAATTAATTATGCATAGATAATTCACAACTGTTGAAATTATGCATTTTCATAAGATCATCAAATAAAATTTAATGTCAGGATTAATTTAAAAAATTTCTAACTTCCAATTACTGATGGAATATAGAAAACTGTCACAAAAATGTTTGAATAATACCGACGGGTTACACTATACCATCGATAAATTGTTCATTTTATTTACTGACCATTCTTTTTAATCCGTCGGTATCTTTATGCCGGTTTACCGACAGTCAGATACCAACGGTCGAGGTATCTATCGGTATATTTTACTGACAGAAGGTCACATGAAATTTCTGTCGTTATAATTACCTATGCTCATATTAACGACGCATTTGTCCATAGTTAAATTCATTGACAAATATTATTACTGACGGAATACTTGGATTTAGTGGCGGTTTATACCGTCGGTAATCCCTTTATTTCTTGTAGTGCCTAAAATGATTTTTGTCTAATTTTAACGTGTCCACTATTAGATAGGGTTGAATAACGTAAAATTAGACAGAAGATCTGAACTTTATTAATTCATGCCTTAGAAAAGAGGCATTAATCCTTTGAGTGTGGATGAATATATTGTTCATTTTCAAGAAACGATGACTTCTTTTCATACTTTTCTGGTCTTGCCCCAACTGATGGGGTCATATGGGTTGTAAACGTAAAGGGAAAAAGGATGTGATTATATCAAAATACAATATACTCTTAAAACTTTTGTAACAGAGTTCCTGAAGTCTTGTCGCTAAACCAACTCAAATTTTTAGCTAGTTTGAGTACCTAAAATGTAGCTCTAAATTTAAAAATTGCATAGCCAGTAAGCCTAAGTCTTAGTTTCGAATTCAGATGTCCTCTATTTGCTGCTGAAATTGCGGCATGAAAGTAAAGCCAGTTGTGTTCAGTTTACCTAGGATAGAAAATAAAATCCACATCCCAAATGTGCCTTCTTGAAAGAACCTTCACTTATGTACAGGTACTAACTGCATTGACGCATTTTAACACCACTTACAATTGAAGGAAGGTCAACCCGCTGAAGTACTAGAGGACAGGCGCTATTTGATAGAGGGATTAAAAAGATAGTATAAGCATATAGCTTAAATCTTGCCAATAGTCGCAGCGCAGATTATGGAAGCTTCTCAACTGGTTCAAATGACTACTTGTTTCATTTCTCTATTTTGTCAATAGTACAATGTTTACAACTTTGTAAGCGGTAGCCACTAGGCTTTCCTAGACCTATTATATATTCATACTGACTTGTCACGTAACCTAAAGTCACAAGAAGTCAGTGAAATTCCTAGCTGTAGCTTCATGAGCAAATCCGGACTACTGGATCAAGACGGATTTAATAAACTGAAGCACCAAAGAATCCATTTATTTGGCACCGACATTATATTGGAGGATTAATATATATATATATATATATTTATATATCAAACTAATTGGATCGTCATATAAACTTTTTTTCGTCAGAGAATCGTTGACCAAGTGTAATTCATTTGTTTTCCAGTTTACAACAACTCTTTACGTTCATCTACATTATGCAGGAGGTCTAGCAATCACGTACAGCTCTTTATTTGACTTGCACACTTCTGCATCATAGATTTTCACCTGGTCACCGCTACTAAAACAAAGTATACAGTAAGGGCAATTACAACTTCGTCTCGTCCATTAATCCAGTTGCAATCTTAAATCTTATCGCAATTGTACTGTCATAACAGTATACCTTAGTATTTCTTGTTATAAATTTTTGTTTGAGGTTTCCTGCTTGGTATTGGCTTACAAACTCGATGCACGGTGGGAAACTATCAATTGCAAGGTATGAAAAGGCTACAGAGTCGTTTTCATTTGTATAATATAGATAGGTTGAGATCTGAAGCATATTATAATGCTTTAATCCAGGTTGTTTGGTCATTAAAAAATAACATGTTGGTGTTTGAATGAGTCGAAAGCTCCTATATAAAGGGCTGACCCTGCCGCTCAATTGATCATACACAAAACGGAAACGTTCTGTCTTCAAACATGAGAACCCGAGTAGAGAAGAGGCACTTGCCTCGTCTGATATGCGCTCTAGCATTCTGCCTCATAGCCACTAGTGTCATCGCAGATAATCAAAAACCTTACATTTACGCGTCTCCACCACCACCCCACCACCACGGTGATCATCCAAGCCCACATCCACCAAAGCATATTGTGGATCCATCACATCCCTACAAATCTCCTCCTCCACCAGAGGATAAGGATGATCATCCCCCACACAAGCATAAATCACCTCCAAAACATAAAGAACACCCACCACATCATCAGTCACCTCCTCCACCACTTTCTTACCATTATACATCACCACCTCCTCCATCTCATTCTCCACCACCACCACCATACCATTATAAATCTCCTCCTTCTCTAATTAAGCCTCCACCACCTCCTTACCATTATACTTCACCTCCTCCTCCAAAAAGGTCTCCACCACCGCCATACCATTATACTTCACCTCCTCCTCCAAAAAAGTCTCCACTACCTCCTTACCATTACACTTCACCTCCTCCTCTAAGAAAGTCTCCACCACCTCCTTATCATTATAGTTCACCTCCCCCTCCAAAGAAGTCTCCCCCACCTCCTTACCATTATACATCACCTCCTCCTCCAAAGAAGTCTCCACCACCTCCATACCATTATACTTCACCTCCTCCTCCAAAGAAGTCTCCACCACCTCCTTACCATTATACTTCACCTCCTCCTCCAAAAAGGTCTCCACCACCGCCATACCATTATACTTCA
>JANKYE010000012.1:20265999-20277855 GCA_032467995.1 Erythroxylum dillonii
CCTAAATGGATTCAAACTAACTAATAAACTTTGATTATGCATTTAAATTCTCCTTTGGGTGAAATTTAAATACATAGTAGTAACCTATTCTGATGCATATATATATATATAATTTACTATAATGGACAATCAATCATATTACTGTCAATATGCATGTTATCTTTGGATATACAATCATATTAACTAAATATGTTGATAAAGTTCCTTTAATGTCATTAATTATAAGCAATGGTCCACCTTTAGGTGACCTCCTAGCATTATAATTAATAATCTAAATTGTTTAGTTCAACCTTTATGTCATTTTAGCATCATATCGTATTGAACAATTGAAATAAATCACAATTAAATTATTAAAATTTTCCAAGCTAGGCCACTTTGGTGACTAACAAGCTTTCCATGCAATAAGTATTTAATTGGGCAATTATTATACATGAAAAAATTTTATTTAATTAGTTTGGTCACTTTGGTGACAAACAAACTATTCTAAATGTCCATAATGTCATGTATTACATTAAACATATACGAGGAAAAATTAATTCCAACTATTATATAATATAAAATAGCAAGGTACCAAAGAAATATATAATGTGGCACTAATTTCCAAAATTATATTATGTATAAATCAATTATGAATTAAATAATCCATTATAATTGGGTCATAAACATTTATTAACTCAATCTTAATTTTTAATAGCCCAAAAGCTCAAAACAAATCAATTTTAGGCTTTTGGGCTTGGAAGTCCATCTGCTGCGTGCAGAGCACGTGCCAGTGTCTGCCAACTCCTGCACAACGTCTAGAACGTTTCTTTGCATGGATTCTTCTCCTATCAAAAACTTTCGGTTTATCTTCCTACCAAAAACTTTAAGTTTTATCTTAATAACCATGCATGACGTTTTTGGTTTCTCTCTACTGTCTATTACTCTTCATCTTCAATGGTTGATGAAAATTTCGTTGTTTTCCAACAACCATAAATGCATAGCTTACACAGTAACGCAACGGTAGGTCCAAAAAAAATGGTTGGTTTCGTATCTTTTTCCCAACTGAAACTATCCCAAGCCTTATCTTTCGTTGTATGGCATTATCAACACAACGTATGGTTTCTTTTGTGTTTATGTTCTGTATTAACACCATTTATAATACCAAACAACAAAGAAGGTAACAGATATATATCATCACCGAATGTTAATCACAGTAAACGATGGCATCATTATAACAGATATCTATATCCATAAGCATTGCGCAGGAACAAAAAAATACAGATCATGCAGCACTCCCTTCAGATAACATAAACAGAAACATAATCATACCTATACACGGTAGAAAATATTGTAGAAAACAAAACATGCAATACCAGGCTCTGATACCAATTGTAAGACATTTATCAGATCGAATGATTTTGTGCATATCTGTATCCATGATTGTTTTTCGTAAGATGTTGATTTCCTTAAAAGAATTTTATTTCCTCTCGTCTTCTTCCTTTAGCAACTTCTTCAATGGTTCAGAATCTCATATTCAATAAGTTTGTTCAACTTATATAGCATCACCAATCGACATGTCGGTTGGTAATTAGAAGAGAGAGGAAAAGGGTCTTTGACCCATTTGAGATCCATTATTTAATACCCAATAACTGTTATCTTAGGTGCTTTTATGGTACTCAAATTATAAGCCACATGGGACATAAAATATTCAACACCCAATTCGAAAGATGACTTAATTTTGAATTTCAGATTAAACTCATTCTGAAGTATAATGCAAAATAAACCATAACTAGGTTATACATAGACCAAACTATAAACTAGGTTATTCAATGACTGTGTAAATCATTGTTTTATTGACATCATTGTAACACAACCCCTCCTCCACCTACATCTGTAATTGTTTCTTCAATATTCAGTTTTTGAAAAGAACATAATCTGGCATATAATTGTGCGTTAGATCATATTTAGCCAAGTTTGAAATTTCTCTTTTATTTTTCTTGTAAAACTTTTAAATTCTTAACCAAACTAATCCCTAAGTCGACAACTTCTTAATTACCTAAAACATATCATAAACTCAATCAAAGCAACATAATTTTTTTGAAAAATATGGTAAAACCCTTAGTTAAATATATGCATATTATGCCAATATGTTCATGAACAATTTTTCTTTGTTCGTCCTCTATTATTTAGTAAATTCTTTATTTTCACATTCTCCTTATTTATCTTAAACAATTATGTCTATATGGTTGAACTCGTACCTTAGATTTGTATCTTCCTCTACATCATACTATAATATTTTAGACTTCTTACTTAAATCTTCTTGTAAGTTAAGTATTATGCCATTCAATATATGCAACATATCTTCTTTATCTTTAAGTATCACTTTATAAGCATCCAAGTTTTATTTAAGAAGAGAAATCACTTCCTTCCCTCTCCTACTAAATTCATGATCAAGTCACTAAAAAAGCCCATAAATAGATCTCTTTCATTGATTACTGTGAAAGAATATTCTAAATGGGTTTTAGTTTATCCAAGAAGTATAAATTATTAATGTAAAGCAATGCCTACATTTCTTTCGTTCCCGCCATTATTCTTATAAGAGTTGATAAAGTCCAAACTTCAAGAAGAAGCTAATAGACCATTCATTCTTCTTCTTTGTGTATAAAACCTAATTAGGACCACCACTAACTCTTAAACCACACATCAATAAACAATTGAATAAATTACATTGAAAAGCTTAAACTTTACCTAATTTTATATTACTTATGAATGGTAAAATGATCTTGACCTGAATGATGTCATTTGGTTAAACCACACATCATCTTGGCCCATGCTTAGGTTGAATCCTAGAGAGATTAGGATAAGGATTGGGTTGGGCCTATTGATGGATAGGTTAGGCTATGCTAATGACAGGCCTAGTATAAACTAGCTTGTATCCATCCCTAGTAATACTAGTCAAAACTACTAAAAGTAGTAATAAAATATTTAAAATTTCAATTTCTAGCAAATGTAGTCTGCCATCAGCCTTACAATTAATGGTGTTGACATGGAGAACCATTTAATAATTAAGCTAAAATAAACGTTTGGAATCAATTTGACACAATAGAAGCATGTGAAATAACTTCCAACTTAGCATTAATAGAGGAGTGGTGAGTCTTGTGTATGCTAAACCCTCCAGAGACATGATATCCTTAGTAGCTAAAAAGTGGACAGTTGAACTTGATGAGTACTCTTCCCTTAACTTAAATCAAAAGTTCCAAGCTAGAGTTTTGTTCTATTCTTAAGAAGTGTGATCTCAACGATCCATTTTCTTTGATGCCCCTACCTTAGTCCTTTGTAAAGTTTCATTAACTTTATAGGGGAATAAAATTGTTTTATTGGGATATGTTTTAAGGTAAAAAAAAAGCTAAACCTTTGATTATTGCGGCAAGATTGGCCAACTACTATTGTTATTGAACTTGAGTTTGTGCTTAAATTTAAAGGATTTGAGGTAGGGGAAGGTGATAAAGCCTAATTGAACATGTTTTTTCAGACCCTGGAAGTATATATAGGTGCTCAATAGGGAACAAAAGTTAAGGTGCAAATTAAGATGTAGAGGTATAAGAATAAGCAGTCAAATAAGAAAGCAAACATACCTGGAGAAAGAAAGAGATAAGTTGCAAGTTATCAATCAATGGACAAGAAAAAACAATGGAATAATGAATAATCAGTGGATAAGTAGCAATAGCCTGAACTTTAAAAAGTAACAATAACATATTTAAACATTTAGTTTTTCGCAAAAATAATCTATCGTTAAACCTTTTGTTAAAGATGTTGACGTGGCAAGTCACATCAAATAATACATTTTTCATTTCGATGACACGTGGATTATAATTTTCACATAAATAAATTACTTATTTAAAATTAAAAGGATTAATTAAAACAAAAACAAAAAGCTCTACTTTGTCCTCTTCCCTCCCTTATCGATTACTTTGCCCATTATGCACATTCAAAAGTAATTTTGTTAAAGAAAAAATGGAAAAAAGACTGAAAGATTCACTACAACAAAAACATACATTTCCCGTCATTTTCTCATAAGACATCACAAAATGTAGGAGGCTTTTGTGACGTTTCTCCAAACATCACAAAAAGAGCCAAGATTTCATGACGTTGAATGTAGACATCGTGGAAAAATGAAGTGTTTGGCGTCGTTTTGTTAGGAAGACGTCGCAAAATACTTAGCCCGATGTTGTGGTGAATTAAACGTCGGGAAAGGCCAGGTAATTATCCTTCTTCCCCTCCCCCCACCAGAACGACGTTGTGTTATTGGCCCAACACGACATCGTTTTTATATCTCAAACTCCCACCCTCCAAGCAGATGAGACGACGTCGTGTCCCCACACCCATAACGACGTCGTCTCATCTTCTGTGTAAATGAAAAAAGAGGTTCATCTCTCAATCTCCCGCGTTTGTGTCTATCACCTGCCCTCTCCCTCGAGCCACCTTCCCTCTCTCATCTTCTGTCGCACTTGGAATCATTGAAGGTTGCTTCACCAGTTGACATCCTTCTGTCATCTACAATCGGAGTGCATGTTTGAGTTGATTGAAGTGGATGATTTAATATAGGTTTAAGAGTGCTTATTCGTTTGTTTTGATTATCTGTAACACAATGCATTTAGCTTTGCATTGTGTGACAATATGTTAAGGAAGAAGAGATCATATGTTTATGTGATTTGGGATAATATGGTGAAGGCTTTGAAGTGTTCGATGAAAGTTCAGAGAGGGTTCATGGCTTTGAATCACGATTGTATTATGGATGATTTTGTTAATTCAATGTCTATATATACTTGATATGAGGAGTCTACTATTGATTTAATTTGTTTAAACTATTTATTTGTTATGTCTTTTATTTACTTGCGACTGATGAATGCATGGGGTGAATTCTTAGCTTAAATATTAATGTGACTTGTATTTACTCTTCATTCTTTTCAATACTGAGCATTGTATACTCTTTAGAGTGTTTTAAGGCTTCCTAAGCATGTACTTGCACTTTATTTCCCAATTTTTCTATACTTATTATCAAATATGTTTTCAATTATGCAAGTCCCTTTGATTGGTGTGTTTAATAAATTGTTGAGATCACATAGAAACACGCTATTTGTTTCGAGTATATTATTTAGTGAGTTGATGATTAAGGGCCAAGAATCGAACTAACTAGTATTAATAAATATATTAGTTAATTTAATTTACAGTGAATTAAATATATTAGTTTCTACTGACTCTCAGTTGAGGGAAAAGTTAAGGGTTGATAAATTTAGTGTATTAATAAACACAATTTATAAAATATGAAACTATGATATAATATAACAAATTTTAACAATGCACTTAAGTAATAATGTAACAAAGTTAAGGTAAAAGAAATATAATTTAGTGTCCGCTGAAACTATTAACTCTTTTTCTAAAGTAAAAATCGTTTTTTAGTAAAGAGATTCTTTTGTAATTTTCTCTCACAATGGAAAAAAATTAAATGTCACTCTAAGTACAACATATAAGATGCCAACAAAGGCTTGTAACTAAAAAATATATGACTTTATTACTTTGATAATTTCGAAGAGGTTTACTTACACAAATACAAGGCAATTGAAGTAAATCACGCGTTAGTATAGACTTTACGTTCAATATACAAAATGCACAAGAAGGGGGTTAAATTGTGCATCCTTTTTCATGAATACAATCCCCTTTTATATTTCTTTGAAAAATAACTTTTCCAAAGTTATTAAGTGAATATTACAACTTTTATATGAGAATAACTTCAAGATTAAGGCACAGATAACTTCTATATACTTGTATATGAACAATAGAAATTAAAAGTTGAGAGTTAAAAGAGTAGATACAGCGATTTTATCCTAGTTCACCCCAAACCGTAGGCTACGTCTAGTCCCCAGAATCCTTTATAAGATTTCACTATTCTTCTTAAATTGTACAAGTATTCTTTCTCTATAGAGCCTCTTCAGATCTCTTACACCAAGTATTGTTTTTACTCACTTAGCCTCTTCAGGCTCTCAGCTTTTCTTCTCTCTTACAAGAAAGATATTGCGAGCTTTGTTATAGTAATAATAGCTCTAGTGTTTTGCACAACAAATACAATGTTTTTGCTAAAGTTCAAGAACCCAAGATCACTATCTCAAATCACTAATTGGATTCACTAACTTTTTCAGTCTTTGACTCCGACTTGTATTTATAGCCTTTGTCTTCAACTGCTTTTTTCTTTTTGTTTCTTGATTCTTGTCGAAACTGATATTCAGTTGAGTTTTGTAACTAACTCAAACTGATTAACCGTTCGATGTAGTATTGGGTCTTCGTCTTGTACAGATTCTGTCTTACTTTTGCTTCCGTCTTAGTTTTGTTTCCGCCTTAGTTTTGCTTCCATCTCAGTTTTGCTTTCGTCTTAGTGTTGCTTCTACTTCTATCTCACTTTTGCTTCCGTCTTAGTTTCCTTCTGATCAAAACGGTTCAACAATTTCTAATATTATTATTATTTGATTTTCACCAAAATTATTAGACATGAAGTCATTTTGACTTAACAATCTCCCCCTTTTTGATGAGAAAAAATAATGATAATTTTAGAAAGATAATGGAGTATTATTTATAAGAAGATATACAATTGAAATAATTGTAAACTATATTATCTTCTTTTTCTGCTCGCCTATTTTCTTCTTCTTCTTTTTCTTCTTCTTCTCTTCTCTTCTCTTTTCTCCTCCCCCTATCTTTCTCATTTTCTCCTCTCCCCCTATTTGTTATTAATCAAAAATCATGACCGAAGATGCTTCATAATTTCAGAGAACATTTGTTTCATTTCAGTACGGAGTAAATTGAGGTCTTGTCATATATGAGCTACTTCCTCATGTAAGTCACCCACTGAAACATGCAGATCATTAACCTTGTAATGAATTTCTTCAATTTCTTCGACTAAGGATTTATCACTCTTCTATTGTACTTCTTCCAAACCAATAATAGTACCAAATGATTATGAAGGTAAGACATCCAGTTCAATGATTGTAATAGCAGGAGGTTTGAAAGATAAGTTTCTTTCAGGGAGATCAAGGTCATCAGGTCGAGGTAGCTTTGGAACTTGTTTGCCAAGAAGGTGTAGTACATCTCCAATTGAGGATATAGAGCTTAAGGGTCTAAGGTGCATAATTAGGTGTACAGGAGTCTCTATATTGAAATTAATACCTCCAACTCTGATGGTTCTGTACTGCCCTTCTATTATTCTGCCTACTACCTGAACAGTTTCATCAGAGGTGAAATGACCACAATGACTTCCTGATGCCTTTGAGATATGGTGGGAAACATAGATTTCTCTCTTTTGAGCTACATAACACGCCTCATCTATGTTCCTCACTTCAGCTTCTATCTGATCCTCTGTCAAATCACTTGCAATCCCTTCTGGATACATTTTCTTCTTCCCCTTATCTTTATTGCGAACAATGTAAGATCTTGGTTAAATGTCAGGTACAATTTTTATCACTGTCCTTTTTGTGAGTGGGTAAATAGTGTACTTTTTTTGGTCATCTGTGTTAGATATAGTTCTGATTTCTCATCTCACAGAACACTATACAACCTTTTCTCTCCATGATTCAACAGATGTATTGAGCGACTATTTACTAAGATTGGTTTAAATTATACCTTGACCAACCTTTTCAAGGGTTCTCTTATGATTATAGAGCTTCTACTCCTGACATGTTCAACTTCTTCAATCATCTTCAATTTCAAATCCTCTTTTCTCATTGGTTAAGAAAGATTAACCTGTGCTAGACTACGTTCAACTGAATTTTGCTTTTGTTGAACAGCAGTTGGAGTGCTCCTTTTCTGACTGGTTTTCTTCTTCTTACTTTCTTCAATCAGTCTAGGAGGTTTTTGTTGAAGTTGAGGTTGAGGATTCTTTCTTTTAAACTCCAACTTCCTCTTAATTTTTGTCTCTTTAGTCAATTTTGCTGAGTCTTCTTGCAAAATTGAGACTAAGGATCTGGTTGCCTGCGGTGCTTTCTTTCTAGAGTCTCCATTATGAATCAACTCTTTACCTTTCTTCTACTTTTGTTGACGCAGGGTTAGTAGTCTAGGTGACCTTTTTGCTTGTTTGGATTTTTTCGAAAACAATGTCTCCCTTTTTCTCTTCAAGGTTACTTGTTTCTCCGTATGTCGCACCTGATTTCTTCTCTTTGAAAAATCGTCTTAACTTTCATTGAATCATCTGACAATTTTTTCAATCCTTTTGTAGACATTCTTCCAGTGGATTGGGATTTTGATTTCCTTGTGGGAGTTACTTTTTTCACTCAAACTTCGTTTAACAGTAGACTCCCCCTCAATCCTTACTTTTGTCATAGAATCTGTATCTTCTTTTTCCTGATTCTTCAAGCCCATTTTATTGATAGTTGTAGCGTTAATAACGCTTTGATGTTTCTCTTCATTCTGTTTCCTCTCTCAAGAAGGATTCTAGAATCTCTAAAGATTCTTGTTAGCATCATTCCATACGATAGGGCATTCGAGTCTTTCTTCGACTTTATCATATAATTGAGGATTAGGTATGGAAGATCAATGGGCTGGTGATTGAGTAGATGAAATAGACATTTCTCATCTAACGTCTTTACTAGATTCCTTGATCCTTTTCTTAGTAGAAAATAATCGAAGAGTAGAGAATGTAGAACCCTAACCTTCGGCACAAGACTTGAGGCCTTCTTCTCCTTTGGGTCACTACATCCATATAGTTGTCGATTGATCTGTAGCTTCTCTATAATGGCTTGAGTCATCCATCTTGTTTTATGAGCGAGCTTTACTCCAACACATAGACACTCAGTAGCCTTCACGATTGACTTCAGTGTTTCTATGACTGACAATCTATCCACCACTGATACTAAAGTATCTTCTACTACCTCTACATTCTTCCAAAAATCATATACTTCATTCAGGTAAACTATCTCATGAACTTGAAAGAAGTTCTTCCATCCAGCTGCCACAATTTCTGGCTCAATATCCTCTGGTCCTTCTTTAGGGAATCGAAATCAACGTGTCTTCCACTAGTCATTGATTGCTCCATTTATATTTGTAGTCAATAAAGAACTAAACGCACAAATGTATTTCTTAAAGAGGTTATGTTAGTTTCTGAAGTTGAAAGTGTGAGCAAAGAGAGTTTGATATCATAACAGAGTAATGAAATCTTTTGTTGAGGGTTCTTTAAAAGTCGATGTCAGGGTATTTCAAGAGTGTTCTAAAATAGGTGATATTCTCAAGGCTTTGAGAAGCTTTTCCCTCCAAAACTTTCTCATGAAAAAAGTTACCATCTGTAACTTACTGTTACTGTTACCTTGAACTCTTACGAGTTTTTATCTTTTTAACTAAGAAGATCATCTAGGTCATGATGTGTCAGATGATTGATCACTCAACATTACCATATTTAGGTTTTATCTGATTTCTTTGAATCTTTCTTCACTCAATGGACCATTGATACTTTGTCTCAACAAACTGTAGACTTATGATCTTCCTCCGTACGTAGTCTCGTAGGAAATGATGTCTAACTTCAATATGCTTTACCCTCTAGTGTTGTATTAGATTCTTCGATAGGTTGATAGCACTTGTGTTGTCATAGAAGATTGGGATTGGTTCTTCTTGTATTGAATAATCTTCCAACTGGTATTTAATCCACAACGTTTGTGAGCAACAACTTGCGGCTGACATATACTCAGCTTCTACAGTGGATAGAGCAATTGAGCTTTGCCTCTTACTTGACCGGGAAACTAGTTTATGGCCAAGAAAGTGGCATCCTCCACTCGTACTCTTTCTATCAATCCTGTCTCCAGCATAATTAGGATCACAGTAGGCAATTAACCTGAAATCTTTACCTTTCTCATACATTAAGCAAATATTAGTAAAACCTGATAAATATCTCAAAATTCTTTTAACAGCAATATAATGAGACTCTTTAGGATTTGCTTCCGTCTTAGTGTTGCTTCTGCTTCCATCTTAGTTTCTTCCGTCTAACTTTTTCTTACGTCTTAGTTTCTTCCATCTTAGTTTCCTTCTGATCAAAACGGTTCAACAATTTTTAATATTATTATTATTTGATTTTTACCAAAATTATTAGATGTGAAGTCATTTTGACTTAACAGCAACGAATGTCAATATATATGTATCTGACATAAACGTTTCTCTATGAAGGAACTAACGAGAATACATGTACTTATAAGGTTTTGAGACTCTTAGTTCCTGTTGTAACTAAAAACAAGTCATTGTGATGGACTAATGTAACATACACAAATTTCCTATTCATTGAGAGATTGGCTGACCACTAAAGCATATTAATCCACTAAACTCAAATGTTATACATTTAACTTATATTGGTTGATCACTCTCTAAACATACAATTTTAAGATTTCAAATACTCAAGCTTGATTTATTTAGTGAAACTATAATTAAAATATTTTTCAAATTGTCTCTATAAGAATGTCTAAAAGATCAAGGGACTTTTCTTTTAAGAACAAAAGCTTCAATACTTCGCATAATGAAGTGAGATAAAATGTTTAAACATTGTGAGCCTTTAAGACTACCGAAGTAACGAAATGAGATTACAATTAATATTACAAGGTAAATAATAACCTTGATGTTCCTTGTGCTTCTTCTTTTTTTCTACTTGATCTTCTTTTAGATAGTTGCAATTTTCAACTTTTCTTTATTAACTTTATAAACTAACTTCTTGAGTTTATGACGATATTTTGTTCTTATATTGCATCACATCAAAATAATTAGCTTATTAGTTGTGCTTATATTTTGTTATCAACAAAATATCTCAGAACCATCATTGTTTTAATAACCACACCCTCCCCACCCCAAACATCATTTGTAAAATTTGTTATCCCTAATCTTTTCCCCAAACAAGATACTTCCTCTTTGTATACATATGTGCTTTACTATGATGGATTTATAAATTACATTGTAATAACAACTTTTAATATTTGTTTTCAATTAAAAATATAAAATATTTATAATAATTCGTACTTATACCTTTCAATTAAATCCTCATGTTAAAAGAGCAAGTAAAAACATACTTCATTAAGTTCAATATAATTCTTAGACAAATACTTCCTTGAGTTTAAAATTTATTTTCTAAGGGTTGAAATGTCATACGTAAAGTTAGAATATAATCTCTTAGTTTAATATAGTTAAAATTTAGTATCCTATTATAAAATTTGTATTTAAGAGTATAATTTTTTTGTAAAATTATTTAAGGTTACTAGCTAACAAGTGTGATATATTATGAGATTAAAAAAATAGACTAAAGGGAATAACAAGTCATACGAGGTAAACAATATGTATGAAGGATGCAATATGCTTAGGATGTATATTGATACATTAAATAAGTCAACCCAACTTGCTAAGTGTAGTTGGTTATTGTTTGAATTTAAGAGGATTGTTTGTTAAAACATATTCAAAAGTATCTATTCATAAGATTTTATACATTCAATTGCAAAATTTTAATTATAATTTTTCGTGCTTTATGACAGATACTATTTGCAAGTGTGAGGAGGAGATAGTTGGAGGAGCCAATGGAAAACAAGAACCAGGTATGCTAACTTATAAGTATAAAGTTGTTGGATTGTTAATTGGTTTGTTTGCATTCATACTATAGCTATTGAATTTGATATATGAGATGCCATATTTTGTTCTATGCAATTCTTCTAAAGTAAGGATCCTACATTCATACGTAAATAAAGAAATGAAATGTCATATTTTTCTTAATTTGTTTTATGACTTTTTTTATTACTCTCTGTAAGTGTATAAGTCGACTTGTCCATTGTGTAAGTCGACTTATGCTTACTCGGTACTGATAAGTCGCCTTGTCCA
>JANKYE010000012.1:20426946-20438816 GCA_032467995.1 Erythroxylum dillonii
AGTGTAGCTAGAGTTTTAGTAAATCTTGGGCCAATCATAAATTGAATCAATTAATTAGAGGTGAGCAAATAGGGACAATGACAAGTCCTAATGTTTAATATTGATTTCCTCCAAGTATTAGTTTACGATTTTGGTTTGGGTTACACTGTTCTCTGTTACTTTTAGTTTGTCTTTATTTTACTTATTTTTTAAATTTGATTAAAATGATTTCTTGAACAAAGAACAACCTAAATTAAGTGGTGCCTAAGCATTATCCTCGTGGGAACGATATCCGCTTTCAACTACAAGTATGACCCATATACTTGTGATTTTGAGCGTAAGACTAGTATTGTGTTTTGCATTCAACACGTACCTGATGAAGAAATTCTATCTATTCTTACTTACTGTCATAGTTTTGCATATGAAGATCACTTTGGTCCTAAAAGAACTATTTAGAAAATTTTGGATTGTGGTTTTTACTGGAGAACTTTGTCTAAAGATGCATATCTTTTCTACAAAAGCTGTGAAAAATGTCAAAGGGTAGGTAACTTGTCTTTTAAAGATGAAATGCCACAAACACCTATTTTAATGTGTGGATTTTTTTTTATCTTTGGGCCTTGGATTTTATGGGTCTTTTTCCTAGCTCCTTAGGTTTCATTTACATCCTACTTGCTGTTGATTATATTTTGAAGTAAGTAGAAGCAAAGGCTATCCAGACTAATGTTTCTAAAATTGTTATAGATTTTCTCAAGTCCAACATGTTTAGTAGGTTTGGGATCCCTTAGGCCATTATAAGTGATCAAGGTACCCATTCTTGTAATCGCATAGTGGAAGCATTAATGTGAAAATATGGAGTTCATCATCGAGTGGCAACTGCATATCACCTAAAAACCAATAGGCAAGCCGAGGTGCCCAACTAAGAAGTCAAGACTATTTTAGAGAAAACAGTCAATCCCAACTGCAAAGATTGGAGTTTATGCTTAAATGATGCTCTGTGGGCATACCGACTTACTTATAAAACTCCAATTGGAATGTCATCATATTAGCTAGTCTTTGGCAAATTTTGTCACTTGCCTGTTGAAATTGAACATCATGCTTTTTAGGTAGTAAAGCAGTGCAATATGGACTTACAAGAAGTTGGAGTTGAAAGGAAACTCTAACTTTAAGAGTTGGAAGAAATTCGTTTGGAGGCATATGACAATTTTCGATTGTACGAAGAGCACACTAAATTCCTTCATGATAAGCTCTTGCATGGGAAGCAATTAGTGGTAGGCCAGAAAGTTCTGCTTTTTAAAATTCAGTTAAAACTTATGCCTGGTAAGTTAAAGTCTAGATGGTCTGGTCCATATATCATGGTAAGTATTTCTCCTAATGGTGTTTGTGATATTAAAAGTGTTGAAACTAACAAAATATTTAAAGTAAATAGACACAAACTCAAAACTTTTATTGATCCCATAAAAGTTTCGACTATAGAGAACATTTTCTTGATGACACCTTCCTATGAGTCCTATTGATCAAAAGAAGAGGTTGTGTCTAGCTAAAGATAATAAAGAAACGCGCTGATTGGAGGCAATCCAATGATTTTTGTTTGATATTTTTTTGAATGATTATTATTTTAACATTTTTATGTTAATAATAATAATTATTATTAAAAAAATTAAAAAAAATTAAAAATTATTTTTTTCCAAGAACAATAACCCTTATCTGTTTGTCAATTCTTTGCAGGAAAAATCCAAACACCTATAATGTAGACAGCAGCCATGCCACACTCAACTCCTCCACCATAGCTTGTCTAGGGAAGTTTCTTTTCTTTTTTTCTTTTCTGGTTTATGTTCTCCCCTCTCCTTTGTTAATTTTTGGTGCTCATTGTGACTTGTGTTATGTTCTTGCTACATTTTGTTTCCTTTTTGTGTTTCTTGCTTTATGTTTTTCTATATTGAGGAAAATGTAAATTTTAGGTGTGGGGGAGGGATTTCTTGAATTTGTTGAAAACAATTAAAAAATTGTTTTGTTTTGCAAATATGAATAGTGATTTGGTAATAGAATGACTATCTTTTTCTGCAATGGTTGATCTGAATGAAAAGTGTACAAGATTTGAAAAGAGTCTACTTAAATAAGTGAGAATTGAGCTTTTAAAGAGCAATTACATTTTTTGTGCTCAAATTGTTTTCTTGTTGAGTGTTGTAGCACATGGTTGATCATTCTAGAACTTGCTTTATTATGCATGTTGAGACCACTAGTGAATTTGGTGTATTAAAGTGATAAAAGGCATCTAGGATTAAACTATTTTGTCTTTCTAAAATATACCTTTTATGTTATTTCCCCTAGTTAGCCAAGTTGAAGCCTTAACCTCTTTCTTTGACATAAAACCACAAATTTTAACCCATTTGACCTTCGTTTTCAACCTATTATTAAAGGAATGGAAAACTATTTACTTTAACTTATTGGTTTGTGGTTTGAGGTTGATATGTAATGGCAACATGTACGGTTATATTGAAATCTCATGTTTTGATGCTCTACAAATGTAGAGAAATAAAGTTGTGAAGTGCCCAAAAAAAGAAAAAAAAGGAAAAGAAAAGGGGCAAAAGTGTTAAAAAAAGAAAAACAATAAAGAAAGAAAAGCAAGTTTAACCATGAATTGCAAGTCCTTAATATCCTTTAAGCAATAATGAGTTACCTATGTTTTGGATCATAAATGTTCTTATTTGTTACCTTTTGTAAGAATGATCCTTGAGATTTCTAAATTTTGATACTAGACCATCATTGTTGCCATTATTGGGGTCATTGTTGGAATGTAGGAGGAAGTTGAGCAATATGGTCTACATCTCCTTTAACAACTATAGCCCAAATATATCTTTTATCTTACCCATGTCCTAAGCCCCATTACAACCCCATAAAAGACCTTTTTGATTGTTGCATTGGATTTACAACAAATGGTTGCAATGTGATATATTTGCAAGCATATGGTAATGTCATTCTATTGTGGCGAATATGAGTGAAATGTCTTATAAACACTTTTTGAGTGCATTGAGTGAATCTTCATGTGAGGTCAAATTTGGTGCATTTTGAGTTTAGAAAGGTCATTGGGAATTGTGATGGTTGTTCTAGAGTTAAATCTTATGAAATGCTTATGACTTGATTGTGATCTTGGTTCGGTAAAATAATGCATGTTGGCTAAATTTTTCAAAAGAATTGTAAATAGATTTGTTAATGTTTGTTTTATTTTCAAGTCTTTTGAATGCTTGCGGGCAAACATCATTTATGTGTGGGGGAGTTTGATAGCTTATTAATTTACATCAATTTGGGGTATTTTGGAGCATATTGGATGGATATTGTCCTGATTATGGTGTTTTTATATTGTTTTTGGATGTTAGGAGATGTGGAGCTGTTTTGGAGAAAAGAAGCTAAAATTGGCTAAATTGGAGAAGAATTACATAAGAAATTTAAGAAGCCACAATGACATGGCAGTTATAAGTGATTAATTGAAATCTTGTAACATATAATGTAAGAAGAAAACCAAAAAGAAGAGCAGAAAATACACAACAACCAACAGGACAAGTAGAGAAGAAAATGAAAACAAGCAATAGCTGGACAAAAGAGGAATAAAACGACAACAAAATAATCCAAAACAAAGAGAGGACAAAAGCAAAACGCCAACACCAAAAGGAGTGAAATGCACACTAGCCAAAGATAAGAATAAGCAAAATAGAAATGATATAAACACAGTCCAAACTACATCAACCAATAAAAGGGAGGCAAAACGTAATGACTGTACAGTTTTAAAACGTAGGAGGGTTTTAGTTTTTGAAAAAAAAAGTGTCTTTTTGGAGAAAAAATACCAAGGTCGCTAAAGACAATACATAGGGCTCACGTTCAAAAGAGGGACGACTTTTGTTTTGGGCAGTATATAGGTTTTTGGAGAAAGAAGCAAGCGGTTGGAGTTTTTGGAAAAGGCAATAGTTGCTGTTTTGGGAGCCATCTACGTTGCTTTCCATCTTTTGCTTTCAATGGAGAGAACTATACATGGGTGCGTCTTTAGTCTGGATTTTTTTGGCTATCCTACGTTAGGTTTCTTCTCCCATCTTCTTCTTTAAGAAATATTTTTTTGAATAATATTCAAGTGTTCTTACTTCTCAATGGCTTGTAACTAAATTATTATTTCTAGTTAAAGGAGTCTTGAAGCATTAATTCCATGAAATTATGAGATCTAATTGTTTATATTTGTCTTATATATTCATGAGTATTTATTTATTCTTTGTATTTAATGTTTATGATTATTTTAGGATTTATTAAATAAAATACCTATATTTGATAATCCTGGAATAGTTAACAGCTAATTAGAACTGCACATCTGTAATTATGTGTTTAGACTAATAAAGTGACAATCAAAATAATTTTATCGCCTTGTAAGTGGTTTCATCTATGATGTGGGAATGAATAATATAATATAATTGAACCCGGTTATGTGTTTATTAGTTAGAACTAGGTCTCTTTAGATCTAAATGTTGTCGGAACATTAAATCCTACTGAGTAATTTCTGGGAATTGTCTTTTGATTAGAGAAGTAATTAATGGATTTCCTTTAATTATCAAAAAATTAAGAAGAGATTGGTTATTTAAAGTGTTCACCGATAACTATAACCAGTTTACTTATGAATATATGAGTTGATTTTTTGCATCAATGATAAATTAACATATTTAAAGTGGAAATACATCCTTTGGCTAAAGGTTTTTCCTTGATGAATTTTTAAAATTTATTTACATCTTTGTTCTTTTTTTAATTGAATTATTATTAACTTATTTTATCAGTTAAAACCCACAATTTTACGATTTATTTTTGTAAAAGGGATAAATCCACCACTCCCTGTAGAGATGATCCCTACTCACTCTACACTCGTATTTAGTGAATTAAGGTGATTTATTTTTTGTTGGTTTGACATCCACCACAACTCTTTCAAGAATTCTACTTTAGGCAAGAGTTAACAAGGTGATTAATCACTATTCTCGGCACTTTCAAGATAAGGGTGTTGACAAGCTTTTGAGTTATCTTTCTAACTATCAGCCTAATCCACACACCCTAGAGAAGCCTGTCTGGTCTTTAAGCAACAATGGAGACAATTCAAACTCCTAATGCATCAAAGCTCTTAAGCCTCATAATCCTCTCATTACTTGATACAATATTGTGTAGAAAGGGTCCCTAAACCCAAAGCCTCTTTCACTACTTGGCTTGTAGCTATAGGAAGACTAAAGACTAAGGATAGGATAATAGGCTCAAATAACAAGCTATGTGAATTATGTGTGATTTAATCGAAAGTATAGATCATTTATACTTTAAATGCAGTTTCACCTCTTCTATTTTAGTAAGCATTCAACACACTCTCAATTTATAATGTCAATAATCATATTGAATCATAATTTTGGTATGGGCTGATCATAAATTCAACTTAAGGGGGAAAGATAAAGTCTACCTTAGTCTAAGCCTCAAGTGTGTAGCGTATGCCATTTACAGAGAAAGAAACCAGAGATTGTTTAATAAGGTTAAAACAGATAAGTATGTCTTAATTCATAAGCTTCATTGTTGGATAAGGGAAACACTAGTGGCTTGTCATATTGAAGAACATCTAAGCTTTCTTTTAAGAAGACAACGAAATCTCTAACTTCCTAGCTTTTCCTTAAGGTTGTATGTATGAGCATTGTATTTCTTTTGCTTGATCATGCTTTGTAAAGACACAAATTGCCTTTTATGGCTTAATGAATTATTTTACCTTTCAAAAAAATATTTTTTTTTGTTTTATAGCTATACCTAATACTATAGCTTACCTTTGATAGTTCAAAATATATCAATTAATAAGATTTCATATTGGATATGAAATGGTAAGACTTTGAAAGAGTGAAAGCTAATGATTTTGAGATGTATTAAGTTTAAAACTAAATTACATAATAGAAAGTTATGAGAGATTCAAAAGGTTGGATATAATTTTATAGACCTATTGAACAAATTGTTTGTTTCAATGAACACTTATAGGAAAATGATTCTTAAGATAAATATTGGGAATAAGATTAAATTTAAAATTTTCAATTCTCTTAACAATACATCCAATTGAAACTAGTGTCTTTATTAATACATTTGATGTATAGTTGAAAGGTCACAAAACATTAAAAGATTCAACTTGATGATGAATTAAAAGATTTTATTTTAGAGAATTATGAATTTATCATGTCTACAAGAAGGTTAGTGAGAGTATAGATTATCTTCTTAAGTGGGAGTATGTAGAGATATACTACTTATAGAGAACAAAATTTCATATTTTCGATTGTTGAATATAAGATAGTCCAAGAACAACTCTTATTGGATGTGAAAAAGATAATAACTTTATTTTGAGAATTAGATCTATAAAGATATATATACAAAAGTTGTTTGCTTATTCTAGTCCAAATACATAGATAATGTACTAAAAGTGTTTAGTGTTTAAAATATTTCATACTTGTGAAGTATTAAATATATCCATTATTCTATGTATGATTTGATATTTGAATTCAAGGTTATAAAAATTTTAACTTGAATATTTTAATTTACTATAAGAAATTAGAACTACTAGGCACACAAAAGGAACTAATGTCTCATTAAAGATCGAAGTATGTATTTAGGCAATTTCTTTTAATTATAATGATAAATGAGATAAAAATTGTAAAATTTAAGTAAGTACTCACTATATATAATCTTGTAAAATTCTCTCACTAAACCACTATCCCAACAGTAGCATGATCATCATATAGAGATATGGCATAAGATAAATAGTTGGCTTAGTGCAAGTAGGAGATCGTTGCTCTGCGGTCAATCGGTTAATTGTAGTTTAATAACAAAATAATTTAAAGGCTCGTTTATTTGTAGTATATATTTATCACACACACACACACACACACACACATAAAGCAGGGTTTCTTAGTTCATTTGTCGGAATAGCTTTATCTTTGAATTTTCTTTTTAGGCTTAATTTCAACCTTTTAAGCTAGGTTGACTATTGCTAATGAATTTTGTCCATCTATGTTATTTTTCGATCATTTTTACTTACGAGAAAGGCTTTGGCGGACTAATTAATATATTGGCCAAGTCAAGACGAACGGAAATTTTCTAGCCTATAGTTTGATTGCTGATCGAATGTGAAGTACGAAGCGATCAAGTAGAAGTAGTGCCAAATCCATGCAAGACTACTATGATGGTTGGACTTGATGTTAGTATTAGAACTACCTCAACTATGTCGAATATATGAGAGACTAGTGAAAAATGGCTTCGAAATGTTGGACTAGGTTCTATCTGCTGAGGTTCTACTCTTTAAAGGATGATCTTTACCATGGGAAATTATTGGACATTTTTTCACTGTTAGAAAATGGAAACCAGAGTTTATGCCATCTATGGCATCAATCAACCTAGGTCTTTCCTCAAGTGGAAGGAACCCTCATACCCACTTTCCTCCCCCACCCCATACCTGAATAGATATAGATATAGGGTGGTCTTGCCTTAGAAGATTAGGCTACATAAGAGAAAAACGTGAAGCCAACTTTGTCGGGGCTTTCCTCTCCATGAGCAGCAGGTTATCAAACCAAATATTCAGCTATCCAATTTGGTTTATTTTATGTTGCTTCTTACTTAAAACTATTAGTTTCTTCGTTCTTTGTAACAGTTATTGACATGAGCGGTTGGAAAATATCTATTCCGTACATTGAGCTTTTTTGAAATAAATAAAGATAAAATACATGGCATTTTTTAAACAAAATAAATATCTTTATTATAATCGCCTCTTTCTTGCTTGGTAAGGGGCATCCATTCACCAACGCAGACAAAAAGTGCTCTCCAAACCATGCGCAATAGTCACCCATAACAAGGCTCTCGCTTAAACCCAACCTGTGGCGGATCCCAGGGGATAAAGTTAAAGTGTTTGATGAGAGGTGTTTTCCTGGATCTTCATTCACAAAACGAGTAAAACTGAAAGGAAGACATTTTTGATGTAGTTGTTTTGAGAATGGGGATGCTTGGAGACACCAAGAAACTCTATATTTTAGAATATATTTTGTACCAGCTCTTCTGAGAAACTCGATTTTGCTGCTAGTTAGGCTACTAAGGAGATGACCTCCACCAAAACTTTAGAATAGCACTCGTGGATCAAACCACGCAAACCTGACCTGAAACTACTATAAAGAAACAACGATCGAGTTGAAAGAGTTCTTCTAATGTAAGTTGGTTTCTCCATTTCTGATCATGACTTAAAAAAGAAAGAAGAGAAAAAAACTGGTAGTTAGTGCCTGTTTGCTTACCAAGTGATCCTGGCATTCCATTCCTCTCCAGTTTGATCGATGTTTAGATTTTGCCATATTACTCCTGAGGTACACTAATGAACAAAAAAGAAAAGGGGCCCCTAAAATCATGAAATTTCGTGATTTTGGGGCCCCTTTTTCTCTTTTGTTCATTTTGTTATATAGAAATAGGGCGAGTCAAGTTTCACTATGATATGGAAATGAATTCCATTTAGGTTTGGCAAAGCCAATATATGTGACAGAAAACGTCGTTCAAAGAATATAGAATATGGAGAGTATAAAGATTTCAGCTTTTCTACTATTGAGCAATATAATAAGGAAGTAAAGATTGTAAATATCGATACTGTACTTTAAATGGGCAATGGAATTGCTCCAATTTATGGTCTCTGTGAAGTAATGGCAGGGGAATTAGTAGAATTTGAAGAAGGTACTATAGGCATTACTTTGAATTTGGAATCCAATAATGTTGGGGTTGTATTGATGGGTGACAGTTTGATGATACAAGAGAGAAGTTCTGTAAAAGCAACAAGAACAATTGCTCAGATACCAATGGGTGAGGCTTATTTGGGTCATGTTATAAATGCCCTAGAGAGAAAGGGGTAAGATTGAATGAATCAGATTCAATTCTTCTCTTCTTTGTGCTATCGATGAAGCGATAGCTTACTGAGCCTAGCTACAGGCTGTTGATGAAGCAAAGTGACCTAGCTATAGATACACCCAAATACATATAGAAAACCAACTCTTTTGTAAGGAAAAAATCCATACTTTTTTAAGATTCCAGAACTGATAACAAGACCTCAACTCCTTATTTATATGGGAGCTAACAATGTTTTCATTCTATTCGTTGTGATGTTCATGAATGGTTCAGAATATTACAAAGATAGAAAGATTTTCTACGATGAATGGGAAAAGGGTACAAAAGCTTAGCTTATAATTCACCTGCGAAGATAGATTGATAGTCGAATAAGCCCTTGGAAGCCTTTATAAGGAGTGTAATGAAAAGGGATTAGGTGAAGTATATTTCCAGCATCTTACTCGGTCATGAATTCAGAAGGTAAGGCCCTAACTTTAATGTAAATAGTGCGACTCCATAGAAACTTCCCTATTGATTTCTCCAGGTCATCCTGGTACTAGTTTTGGGGCAATTCATTACTGTCTTAACTCCAGCTAAGCCTCTCTACAGAAAGGAATTTTTGATACAACACACATATGGATGCCTTTCATGCTTTGTGCTAAACCACCACTCACTATAAGAAATGATTCTTACTAAAGTTGTAGAAAGATCATCAGGCTAAATAGGGGACTGACTCTACTTGAGGATTCCGACAACCTTCTTGATAGGAACAAAGTAGCCTTACTCGCCTTAAAAGTGGCACGGGGGTGGTAGGAGGGTCTTGCTTCACTTCATCGCTGCGTGTCGCCCTTGCTCCCGGTTGATTCACCGCGTTATCGATGTCGCTTTCTGGAAAAGGCTCTGTTAAGACGTCAATATCAAAATGAGTCCAACTAGAGCCCCTATGCCAAATGATCCTTCTTTGGTACTACCTTCCTGGCCAGTCTTGCCTATAGAAATTCAAAGTCAAACAAAATCTTCCTCAAGTCCGTTGAGTCCCTGTTTAATGTAACCTTTTCTTAGGATGGTTTGAAGTCTGTCCTGTCAATGTCTGTTATCTTTGAGAGGTCGGCCTTGGAGGCCAGAGAGTCTGTAATCAAGGAACTTGTGGTTTGCAATGAAATTCAATCTAGGTTTGCTTACATGTCGAAGTTTGTTGATGATGATGAGAGTTGCTCAAAAGCTTGACTAGTATTAGAAAAAGTCCTTTCCCCTTTCTATGTTATTAGTAAAGAGCTTTTTGGTTACTAGTCAAGTGGTAAGGTAGCACACTCATAGATGAGAGACTTAGGAAAGCGGTTCAGGTAGCTTAGTTGGTTAGAGCAAAGGACTAAAAATCCTTGTGTCAATGGTTCGAATCCACTTCTAAGCAGGCGAAGGGTCCACGTGTAGTCGAAAATGCGCCAGATTTGGAAATTCAAGTGAAAGATATATATATATATATATATGTGTGTGTGTGTGTGTGTGTGTGTGTGTGTGTGTGTGTGTGTGTGTGTGTGTGTGTGTGTGTGTGTGTGTGATAAATATAGACTACAAATAAAATTATAATAATATCATAAGCGTAAAAGACTAACATATATATTATGTTTTCCTTATGAAGGAAGTGATCAATCTTATAGATTAAAGTATGGAGATATTAAAACAAACTTTTGGGTGTTTGTTAGAGAACAAGTTTGCTGAATTGACTCTATATAAAAATTATCATTGTGATGATTGAATAATTCTTTGATTTCAGATCATCAAATTATCTCATATAGGGATTTCTATGCTTTGATACTACTTATAACCTATTATAGTCAAGCATAACTCAGTTGGTAATCATTTGATATATAGTGAACTATATAAAGGTAGTTAAATAATTAATATAGGATTCATCACCCTAAAGTAATTTAGAAGAATGTTATGTCGTTCTCAATTATCATTGATTTCAAGAAATCCTCAGTCAAGATGGAATAACACTTTTAAAATAGTTTTTAAATATCATTAATTGAATCAATTGCTAATAGTGGAGAACTAATATGATTGAACTCAAATAGAGTAGACATTAATTCCTTACTCTATGTTTAATATGCAAATATGATATGATTGAATTATACTAAAACTCATGCACGAAAAGGTCAGTCAAAAGCACTTTGACATTCCTACATATTTGTATGGTCATAATATGTTGTCAGGCGCCACTTTTAATTTATGGATAAAAATTATTTAATTAGATAATTAAAGAAAAATTAAAAGATTTTAATTTATCTAATATTAAATATGATTTAGGGTTATAATCCATATCCATTATTAACATATATGGGAACTTAATAGGCCATATATAAAGAACATGTTGAAGAGAAAAAAATATTTTAATCAAGTTGGACATGATTATAAAGTTTGAGAAACTTTATAATTAAACATGAGATATTTAATAAATAATGATCAATATCAAATATTGTGTCTTATTTAAGTATATTTGGTATTTAGTTAGAATTAATTGTAGTTCTAATTAAAATTTAAATAAAATTATAGTTAAATTGTTAAAATGTCCAAAATCTAATAAAAATAAGCTTAAGCGCTAGCACTCCTTGTCCAACACTTTTTGCAATAATTGTAGAGTTCTTTCAAAATTCATTCAAGGGAAACAATAAGAAAAAGATGAAGCTTTACAATAAGATATGAATTAAGATTCATATGTATTACGTTTTATTTGTTAATCATATTATAAATTTAAATTGGTAATAACTTTTAAGAAATTATTTTAAAAAAAGTTAGACGCGGGACTGGATCCCCCCAATTTCCCAACAATCATTAAATTAAAATTTTGTGAGTGGGTCCACACATGAGATATCAAATTGAAATAAATAATGGATTCAATTCTAATAAAAAATCATACTTTTATTTGAATATTAACCTTTTGTAATAATCTAAGAATATAAGATTTGAATAAGAGCATGATATAAGTATAAGAAAAAAAAAGTCAA
>JANKYE010000012.1:20442911-20455222 GCA_032467995.1 Erythroxylum dillonii
TTATTCGTATTCCGATTCGAAACTTTCCGAGTATTCGTTTCGCTCCGATGATTCGATTTGTATTCCGATTAGCGATTGCTCGCTTTTTACTTTTTCGTTTTCCGGTTGGGATCCGGCTCCCGGATCGGGTCCCAACATAGATGGTATCAGAGCAAGAGTGGAAATGCTTTGATTTAGTTTGGTTTTTCTAAGAGGTTAGATATCCGGTAACGGGTTCCAACATTATCCTTACCGAAACCTTACATCTACCTTTATTTCGCCATAACTTACTTTCAGTAAACAAGTTAGTTAATACAATTCTTGTTTACTTCACCTTTTATGCTGACTTTTGCGTTTTGCAGGACCTGAAGAGTAACAAGGTCCTTGCTGTTGACAAAGTTGCTGGAAGTCTTTACATTCTTGATAAACAATCTTTTTCTCAACCTTTTATCAATAACCATCCCATAGATCCTTCATTAGCCGTATTTTCCTATTATCCTTGTTCCTCCACTGTGTTACAAAATTCTCACTTGAATAATTCAGTTTGTACTGTTGAGAATAACTCAGTTTCTTGTATGGATATAAATATGAATAAGCCTGTGGCTTCTATTCAAAAATGGCATTTCAAACTTGGTCATCCAAGTGATGTGGTGTGGGTTCATTTACCATTTGTTGTCAATAAAGGTTTTGATAGTGAGCATTGTGTTGTGTGTCCTTTAGCAAAGCAAACAAGAACACCATTTCCTGTTAGCACCATACGTACTCAAACCATTTTTTAGTTGCTTCATTTAGACATATGGGGCCCTTATAAGCATAAATCTATTACTGGTGCATATTATTTCCTCACGGTTGTTGATGATTTTAGCCGGTGTGTGTGGACATTTCTCATGAAACATAAGAGTCAAGTTTTCCAGCACTTGAAGAAGTTCTTTCACATGGTCACTAATCAATTCAATGTGACAGTTAAATCTATTAAAACAGATAATGGCTCAGAATTTCTCAGTCATCAAGTTCAAGACCTTCTCACTTCTCTTGGTATACATCATCAAAGAAGTTGTATTTACATGCCTCAATAGAACGGCGTCGTTGAAAGAAAGCGTCGGCATCTCCTTCAAGTTGCTAGATCATTGTTGTTTCAGTTTTCTACGCCAACTCAATTTTGGGGAGAAGCTTTATTACATGCTACGTTTATCATTAACAGACTCCCAACAAAAATTCTAGCCTGGAAATCTCCTTTTGAGGTACTGTTTCATAAACCACCTGATTATAGTTTATTGAAAGTGTTTGGCTACTTGGTTTATGCTACAGATGTTCACCCTCATAGGGATAAATTTGGCCCAAGATCTGTTCCTTGTGTTTTCCTTGGTCATTATCCAGGCATGAAAGCATACAAATTATACAATACTGCTACCCAACAGATTATAATCAGCAGAGATGAAGTTTTTTATGAAGGAGTTTTTCCGTTTAGCAAGTCTCTGTTTTCTCAAAAGGATTATGATGCTTCTTCTTGTTCCCTGCCAAAGCCTGCTCGTTTGTCTGAAGATTCAATTATTACTTCTCCTTCTCTAATCACTTCAATTACGAATGTTGTTCCCCCTACTGCATCTATTACGGAGGATTTTTCTGAAGATGTTATCACCCATCTATTCCTATTTCTACTGAGGTTGAGTCTAAAAGGAGCACACGACCTAGGACTCAACCTATTTGGATGTCTGATTTTGTTTCTAATGTTCTTATGGTTGATCCTTTCTCTACTCTAGTTTCTTCTTTTGTGCTTCCAATTCTAGCTTATCCCTTTGTCACACACTCTTGTTTTAGTGATAGTCATGTGGCATTTCTGGCCAATCTTCAGCATGTTGTAGAACCAAAATTCTATCATGATGCCAAGCATGATTCTAATTGTATGACAGCTATGAAGACAGAACTTGATTCTTTGGAAAAGAATCATACGTGGGAATTGACTGACCTTCCTCCAGGAAAGAAGGCTATTGGCTCTAAATGGTTTACAAACTGAAGTTGAAGCCTGATGGTAGTATAGACAGGCATAAGGCAAGATTAGTGGCAAAGGGGTTTACTCAAGTGGAGGGTGACGATTATATTGAGAGTTTCTCTCCTGTGGCTAAAACCGTAACAGTCCGATTACTTCTTGCTCTTACTGTAGCTTTTTGCTTGCCATTATGTCAATTGGACAGAAATAATGCATTCTTGCATGGTTATATTGATGAAGAGCTCTATATGATTCCTTCGGATGGATAAGACAAGGTTAGAAAGGGACAAGTTTGTAAACTGACTAGGTCTCTCTATGGGTTAAAACAAGCTTCAAGGCAGTGGAATGTTGAATGTACCAGTCATCTCGCCAAACTTAGCTTTTATTAGTCAAAGGCTGCTAGTTGTTTGTTTACATATAACAAACTTATTGCAAAGGTAAAATCTTCATTAGATTCTATCTTCACAATTAAAGACCTTGGGTTTGCCAAGTACTTTCTTGGGTTAGAAATTGCGAGATCCCGTGATGGTATCTACATCAGCCAACGCAAGTATATTTTGGATATGATTTCTACAGTTGGTTTAACGGGTTGTAAGGTTGCTGCTACTCCTATGCAGAAAGGCATGGTTTTAACATCTGATTCTGGTACATTGTTAGCTGATCCCTCTCTTTATAGGCAACTGGTGGGCAGATTATTGTACTTAAACTTCACACGACCAGATATTGCTCATTCTGTTCATCAACTCAGTCCGTTTGTTCAACATCTGCGAGATACTCATTGGAAAGCTGCTTTACATTTATTGTGATATTTGAAGGGTTGCTCCGCTACAGGTTTGTTTTACTCAGCTCAATAATTTGAAGCTTGAAGCATACAGAGATGCGGATTGGGCTTGGGCTCTGCTTTGATATCTTGGCAATCCAAGAAACAAAATACTGTCACTTGCTCGTCTGCAGAAGCAGAATATCGTGCTCTTGGTTCTACCATTTGTGAAGTCCAGTGGATTACTTATTTACTTCATGATTTGCACGTTTCTAGTTCTCTACCTGTTCCTCTCTGGTGTGACAACCAAGCAGCTATCCAAATCACACAGAATCCAATCTTCCATGAGCTTTCGAAGCATTTGAAAATTGATTGTCATCTTGTGAGAGACAAGTACAAAGAGGGGTTGATTTTGCCTTTGCATGTTCCTTTCCATCTTTAAGTCACTGATCTTCTCACAAAGTCCCTCTCTGCTCCTCAATTTCACAAATTAATTTTCAAGTTGAATATGTTTCGACTTCCACCAGCATCACCTTGAGGGGAGGATGTAAACTATGGTTATTTATTATTGACTATAATTTACTTACTTGTAACCATAATTAGTTTTAGTAACAAACCACAGTTGTTTTTTCGTCAGCTTTTCCATTCTCCGCATGAATAACTGTTTGAGCTCATTAACTCATTAACGAGATTAATTCTTCAATCTCAAATTCTATCTGTTCGAGCATTAATCCAAAGTTTTTCAAAAGAAGGTGAACTCTAGGGACGTCCTGTCATTGCTGCGGCAATTATGATTCACAAGTGGATCTCAGTCAGCAATCCTGTAGTCAAGTGAGTGTGAAGATGATAAAGACTGAGAGCGTAGTGTTCTATTCTCTTATCTCCCTCAACAACTCAATTAATAGCAAGATCGTACATGATTCATTGGTATGTTTCGCCCCTTTCAAGTATTGACGTTTTATCGACAGTTATAAGTTACGTCTTAAACAAATACGACGGCCAATTAATGCGTGCTGCTTAATGAATCGATTTCCAAGTTGAATGATAGTATTAGTAGTAGTACCAAAGAATGGCATCATCTGGATGGGATAGAATGGCTCCTTTGTCATATGCTAAGTTACTCACATATGTCATCTTCTGTGTAAACTCCATGGGCCCAACACTTTAATAGAATCTAATGTGAATGAAGTTTACTGGGTCAACAGGGATGAGTTCGCGACATCAATAACGTCCAAGAGTCAAATGATTTCAGAAATAGTAAGAGATTGTACCCTAAAAACACCAATACATGATCCCTGCGAAACTTCATACGATTCTTTCAAATGGGTAAATACTAAACACAACTGTTCTTTCCTATCAAGTGCTCAGAGCAATACGCGTCCTTCTCTCGAACCTAGTACCAGTTTCTTTCTTGGAAAAATGCATGCAAAGGATTTGTGTATCATACTTGTATAAAAACAAAATACGCACCTTATCATTTACACCCTACGCTAGTTAGTTGTTACTTCAGACTCTGTTAGTAGGAAGGACTGATCCGGGTAGAGGGGATGATTCAGTTATCACTTGAGAGTGTAAGGCAGGCAAGGCTGCAAGAGTGGGGAGGGTATGAGAAAGTTCTGGTTGTAATCATCGGACTTACCCTATAGGGAAGTAGCTATTTGATCAATTCCATTCCTCATTCTTACTTATCAGTACGTTCCGTTGAATTTGTTCTCTTGAGTATAACAAATAAGTATGATAAGACCAATTTATTGATATATTTGATGTCTGTGTTTGGTAGAAATTGCTCATACCTGCATCTGGAATATTCTTGACTTAGTGGTCTAAGAAAGTTAGAAAGGCCGTGCGAGCCTATCACAACCACTACATCATCGTCTAATTGCGATAAATGTTCAACAAACCCCAACTGTTATCCATTAATATTTGGTTATAGATCATCTGCCGACAATTAATTTAATCAACTCTGATATTGCCAATTAGACTCTCATGCACACATCAAGTAATTACTATGGAACGTACGTGACAGAGTTGATGATAATAGCCAAGATTTTTCTGCATCCCCTTCCTTCGGCTCTTTGCATGTTCATTCCACCAATGAAAGCATACATCTTTTCTACATATTACGGAGACGCTGCTACTGCCAACTTTCTGCTACTGTGCATCGGATTGAGAGCTGTTCTCTTTCCACCCTTGTCTGGAGCAACCAAAACCACATAAATTTGTCAATTCTTAATATTTGCATTAACCGTTAAATGAGTACAACACATTAAACAACGATGCAAGTCCATGTGTTTTAAAGTTTCTTTCAAGTGTTAATTGAGGCAACTACCCACAACTGCTGCAAAATTTCCTTGTTCTTATCTTTTTAGCCTGTACTCTAAATACTTTTTTTTTTTTTTTTTTGCATTTTCCTATATAGGTTTACTAATTTACGTGTTAATTACCTGTGGAAAGTAAGCTAGCAGATGTGCATAATAGTGAAGGGTAACTCCATATTTTTCTTATAGGTCTCTGGATTCATTTACAGCCATCCTTTAAGTCGAAGAAACTGACCTTTGGTTTCATGAAGTGAACAATACGGAAGCTTTTTAGATCCTAAAAACTACCATGAGGAACCGTTATCCTACCAAACTAAATCCCTCTTGCACAAAGCTATGAGTGCTTCTGATGTTTGTTGGATTTTGATTCAGAAGTCTTAAAACATTGGAATTCAAACTCAACTTCCATGACATCTGAAAACTTACTTCAAAGATTCATGAACCTGTAAACTCAGACTAGCATTGTGGGCCCCAAATGCAGGCAAAAGATCAGCATCAGAGGTACATTTGCACCACAATTCCCAGCCCCTCATACAAATCAAAATTCACACTTTCATAGAGACACTGAGGCTCATTAGAGATGTACTCTTTTGGCTCCACCAGGTTGGCTCAATATAAAAGTGGTTTGTACGAACAGATTAAGAAACTTGCTTTCTTAATTTCTTTCCAGGGAATTTGGTTCTGTTTGTAGATTAGAAAAACTGAAACCTTTTTATATTGTCTGATCACTTTCAAAAACTTGTAAATGTCCTTGTGGTTCAGGTGATCAAACATAGAGCATGATTATAATATGGGCAATTCTCTTTCTGAATTTTAAAAAGCTAAATTTACCTTCATCTTTTTCCATTTTTCTCCGTCTGCGCCATATTAGTCTAATTGGTGTTCCAGAAAATCCTGCATCAGTGCGCAGTTTCTTTTCCATATAACGCCGGTAAGTTTCAGGGAAAAGGTTGGCGTCATTTACAAAGAAAACAAATGTAGGTGGCCTAATAGCAGCCTGCAAAAGTATCTCTATAAGATATACTGGGCAAAAAACTACTAAATTGATGTTTGGAAGAGCAGAAGACAAATAAAAAGCATCTGAAACTTAGCATTTGATGTGTACTTGAGGATAATCTTCCAAGATGGCAAATAAATTTCTTTCTGCTGAATACAAAATTTCAAACTACAACCAATTCTACATCCATCAAAGCAGTGCACCAAGTAAACATTGATTAAAAAGAAGAGAAACCATAATGCCACAAGATAGAGAAACATAATCGCCAGTATCGAGGATAGTTTGCATTTAGAAGTATGAGCATATACCAAAAGCAAATACAAATTCATAGTACATCTACCTGGGTGCAATAATAAATCCGACCTCGCCTTCCACCTCGGGTCCTTGGAGGTGATTTGAAAGCTAAAGCTTCCTGTACAACTTGATTCAATATGGATGTACTTAGTCTTCTTGACCTTTCCTTCTCAACTGTAGAGGCAGCAACAAGGATCCTGAAAGTATGATGCCAATTGTTAAGTTCATAGGGTGAAGGCCAAGGGATTTGTGAAAATAGAATGATACTTTTATCATTCAAAACTTCCTAAGAGCTTTCACAGAATACAGTAAAAATTTCTCAGCTAGTCCAAACTATATGATATCTGGTGTAATGGCTGGTGCCTGACTAAATAAAATATCAAATGACAACACTCTAGTATTTGTCAAGACAACTCATTCCAGCTTAATGACATAGAACCGGTGCTACAGAGTACTACAGCCTCCAGTGAAAGAATTACATAAGAATCAAGAGAGCTAAAACATCTAAGGCTAGGTAATGGCCTACTAGACATCTCCTAAAAGGCCGCCACAACTCCAGAATGATCTGAATCTGGGAGGCGCTAGTTTCTATTCTAACATAAAGCAGAACTGCAAGGAATGTGATAATAACCATTTCTCATAGGTCTAACCAAACAAAAAAATTTCTCATAGGAAGTACCAGTAAAGATATAAGTCCATGCAATCAAAACCAGGAGTGCAATATTCCTATCAAAGTTGTATATTCTTCTTCTACAACAACGACCAGTAAAAAAATCTCACAGATATAGTGAGTCTGGGGAGATCTAGTAGTATGCAGCCTTACCTCTAACTAATAAAGAGGTTGTTTCCGATAGTATATTCTTCTTCTATTTCTTTTATATTCAATTAACACATAAATATTGGTCAAGTTATATGTGAAACAAATGATTACACCACTACAACTATATAACAAGTAATGAACAAAGTAAGAACACTCCTAACATACTTCTCAACACTATGACCAGCAATTGCCGTTGAGTAAACAATAGGTGCCCAATTAAGAATACGAAGCTTCTCCCTGACATCTTGTTCGTAGTACATTGCTGTCTGCTGGTTCTTGTTTGGTATGGTATCCCATTTGTTTACAACTATTAGACAACCCTTCCCTTCTTTTTCTATCCTATCAGCAATCCTGCAGTCCTAGAGCATTCAAACAGAAGAACAAGAATATATAATTAAGACAAAGAATTGTGCCATAAATATATCCAAATTTATCAGACCAGTAGCAATCCATTCAGGTTGACAATTATAGTATGAAGATGTGCCCAGTTATAAATGGCAACTATGTCAAGCCAACAGAAAATTGAGCTACCCAGGTACATTAGAGGAAGAGTGCACTTTCACTAGAAAGTAAATTTTTGTCCAATGCTGAATTTTGCAAAGTGCAAGCTACAAATTAGGCAATCTATTCATAATTTTAGTCTTTGAAATTCTAAATGATGGGGCTATGATATTCAGTAAGTCTATACTTCTCCCTATTCTCTCTTCATTGTTAATCTTATGCTCAACTATTACTTTTTCATCGATCGTTGCCAAGATATTCAGTATTTCCTTTACACTAAGCCAGAAATTAGACACTGATCACAATCAAGACTACTACTAAAGTTCAAAATCTTAACACTTGATACTTATTAATTAGTAACATCATACATCATATTCAATCTTTCATCAAGTCATATGATCTGATCAAAAACAAGTCCATCCATGTCTTTTGTTTTTCCCGCATCTATCATAATATGGGCCATGACACAACCCAATGTTTTTAACTTCATGAAAGTTAAATATGACGTACTTGTTCCGTAATACAAGCCAGGGCCTCAACAACAAAAGCAACAACATCAGATCGACGAATGGCACGAAATGCTCTATTAACTGATAGAGCCTCTGTAACACTCCCTGATGAAGACACAGCTGCCTTTCTTCTGATTCCAGCAGTATCAATAAGCCGAAACTTCTGCACAAAATATAGGCCACATTTTCTGGTATGATTAAAATTAACAAAATTAATGTATGGTAACTCCTAGTTTTGCAAATTGATCTCCCAGTTGAAGCAATAAATCAAAAGTTAAACAAAAATTTATTGCAACCCACTCTTACAAAAAGCCAAAACTAGCAAGTCATATTGCTATCCAAGCCAACATAAATTAGGGCCTTAAGAGAGATGATCAGGGTGAATTGGATACTGGGGTTTCCATTTCTATGGGCGCTAAAAAGTCCAGAGTTCAAATGAGGACTAGCTGTAGCTGGCAAGAAAGACAATATGAAGTTCACTGTTCCCTGGAATTGACTTAGATGTGCCAGCCAGCAAAGAAAACTGAAGCTCACCAATAGCAGGCTTGGTCTTTTATTATTGCAGAACGCTCACAGAGGGAATTGAAGAAACCAATGAAAGGATGCCATGATAGACAAAAACAGGCTCTAATCCAAAGCTAGGTCATTGGTATCTCATTGGAATATTGTGGGAGTGAATTGGAGATTCAGGTTTTCTGGTTTTTTGTGCACTTTCGTTTGTGTAGACTTCCATTATGTCTCCCTCTCCCAACTCCCCAGAACAAATCAGAGGAGTTTGAAAGAAAAACCAAGGACTAATATAAAGATTCTATCAATCAACTAGTAATCAACAATAAGGTTTGTCAAAAGTTCAATCTAGTATAATTCTGATGATACTCACACGCAGACTTGATGTGTTTCCCAAATGGAGAAACAGCAGCAGTGTTCAGACCTCTCCTGGGTGCTATATGTGCAGCCCCATCTCATCTCTCTCTCTCTCACTATATGCCCATGAAAACTACCTAAACAAGGTATGAATCAGAGTGGATTCTCTCGCCCTTCATTCTTTGAGAATCAGAAATATTTTTAATTCTTTCCCAAGTTTGAGTTTGTTCATTTGGTAGTCACAAAACCTAAGATTTGATTTACAAGTCAACAAGTAAGCTTGTAAATTGCAAAATCCATATTGGCTCTAACCTCTAAGTTCAAGGAGTGTTTCGAGGAAAATCCATGAAGAACTTATTAAAGTTTTCTGTTGATGAAACTTGATTTCATCACTAAGCAAACAAAACCTACAACTGAACTTCCTAATGGAAATTCGGACAACGTTTATTCTAAACAAACCTGGCCATCTGGTCCTGGAATTTCAGTATCAGTGGCGTCTCGAGTGGTACCGCTGACAGGGCTAACAATTGCTCTGTCCTCTCCAACCAATGCATTCAAGATGCTACTCTTACCAACATTTGGTCGACCAACAATTGCAATAGCAGGAACATAGTTTTCTTCTCCATCAAAATTTTCTGGACACTACAAATAAGCATCACATATATATCAGCCCTCAAACTTCATTCACTACCACATAACTTAGATAAGGGCATTGTAAAAACAAACCTTAACTTTTACTAGTTCCGAACACACAAGATCAAGAAGTTCTCCAGTTCCAGTCCCAGATATAGCAGATATGGGAAGTGGTGAGAATCTGGTTAACCCCCAAAGATTGCATTTTTGTCAAACTTTAGGAGACTTATAGACATTGTTAAACAAAACAAACTTACCCCAATGTCCAAAATTCTGATGCTTGCATAATCCCTTTACGTGGAGATTCACACTTGTTAACAGCAAGAATGACAAACTTGTTAGAGTAATTTTTGCGCAACCAGTCTGCTATCTCCACATCAGCTCCTGTTAGACCGGCCTGTTCATTACTTCTCATCATATGACTACTAAAGCAATAAGACTAAACTTTTCTGCTCATCAAATACAAAAAAACACAAAATATTGATGATGAATGGATATTAACGGAAAAAGATCCATTGCAAAGTCCAAAAAAGGATCATAACTATATTGAGAAATTTGAAGCAGGCAGAAGAAAAGTAAGACAAGTCCACCAGGAACACAATTTTAAACGTGAAGATTTCACAAAATCAAACAGATGTTCACCCACTTAAGCCATCCCTCCACACAATTTAATGTCTAGGGGAACAATTTTCAGTATGTTACCGGAAAAAGAACAAGAATCTCACCCAAGGATTTCATAGTGGGATTATCTTATGAATAAATACTCCATCTTTCTGTCTATACAAAGTACCCTCGTTAAAGCGTCCAAGAGTTTCTTTGATCCACTTGCAAGTCCGATTTTTTCTATATTTACCAAGTTTGGAATTCTTTCATCATAATAAGATTAAATTTTTGTCTAAACAATCAAATGAGAAGATACCTGACCATCAACAAGAAATATAATAACAGATGATTCCTCCACAGCTGCAGTAGCTTGTTTCTCAATCATAGAGGGCATCCTGGCAACTGCAGCCTCCCTAGACGCTAGTGGAATCCCTTCCATGCCTATAGTTGTCGAAACAGCCAATTGCTCCATAACATTGTCCTGAGATTTTGAAAGAGTGAGAACACCTCCTGTATCCACCACCATAAACTCGTGTTCTCCCCAAAAGGATCTTCCGTATAAACGGTCTCGAGTAACACCAGGTTCATCCACCACAATTGCTTTGTTCCCCTGCAATTAGAAACACATTGAAATGAGATCAAACTTTCTAATGGCTTCAACTTACTAGATAAGTATTAAATTTGCAAATTTCAACATTAAATTACCCCAACAAGGCGATTAAACAGTGCTGATTTACCAACATTTGGCCTTCCCACAATTGTAACTCTTGGGAGGAGATGATCAGCAATCTATAATAGAAAGCAATGAGAGGTAAATAATTGAAACGTCTTGTCTTTTCTAGTAAGTGGGGTCCATTAAGAACAAGTGCTAACATTTCTAGTCGTAGCTTTTTGCCTCTTCTGCCTTCTGTATTCCTTCGGATCGTCAGCTTCATCCTCTGCAATCAGTTGGCAACAAATTCTGAGATGTAATGCAGAATAACATAATCACCCACTTAAAAATATCAAAGATCATAAGACAAGAGAACGGCCAACTTGACCCTTCACACCGAGTAACAATTAAGTTTCGAACTTTTACGGGGGCAAAATTTCTGTCAAAATCTTAGAAAGGCCATGTTTCCATGTTAAGCAGTCCGAGCTTTAAAAGAACATCAAAGCATATATTACATAGAATTCAAAGGGGAATAAGGGAATAGAAAGAGCAAACCGAGTCTCAATTGGCGAGACAAGGAGGAAGAGAACTCTGTGGCAACATGTACAGCTTCCTCTTCGAGTGCTTCTATATTAACCTCGTCATCTTCAGTCTCATAATGGAATTTATCAATCTCTTCCTCTTCTTCTACGACATCATCTTTGTCGTCTTCTTCAAATTCATCCACGTTACTCCTACCAGAGTTCTTAATAGAAGGCAACTTGTGGAGGGTACGGGAAGACGGCGCAGTGACATATATGGAAATTGTAGGAGTTGTTGCAGGGCAGAGTGAGGAATGAAGGGGAGAGGAAAGAAATGGAACGGGAAGTTTGGGAAGTGTACAGAAGAGCAATGGAGGAAAAGGGTTGGCGTAGAATAGCTTGGAGGAGACTATCATCTTCCGTTTGATGTCTTCCGAATCCCAGGTGGGGTTTACGAGCTTCAGTTCTCTGCTTTGGCGATGGAAAGGTTGATTTTTGGGAGGCTTAAGTGAGAGGTTTATCCTCTTCTAGTGCACTGGCCAAACCAGAATAACTAATAGCATAGAAAGTGGTCGTTGTCGATTAAAAGAATTTAGCACTCCGATGGTATTTGTATTTTTAAGCTGTGTTTGGTTAACGTCTTCGGTAGCTGGAGACGGAACGGAACAGAAATTGGAGACAGTGAGCTGTTTAGTTTATGATAGACAGAACAGAGAATCTTGTCTCCGTCTCTAGGACAAATGTGTTTGGTTGTAAGGGACAGAGACAGAAAATAGTGCAAATGACGAATATGCTTCTAGTCTTTAATATGATTAGGAAGATGTAATTCAATGATATTTTTAGTATGAATGGTTTGTAATTCAATAGTTTGTA
>JANKYE010000012.1:20500467-20510709 GCA_032467995.1 Erythroxylum dillonii
GAGTCTCTCTCATGCGGACGGGCTTAATGGAGCATGGATCGGGCTTGGGCGTGATATCTTTGATGGATGGACCGATCAGCCCAAGGCCCAGCAAGGCCGACCCGACCAGACTCCATACAATTACACTTCGAAAAATGTTTATTATACAAACCTCTAGCTCTTCTACATACTAGTATTATCACACAATGTTTTCAAGTTGAAAGTAAAAGGTATATGACTTATAAATAGATAGTGGGGTATGGAAGTTTATTTCTAACAGATGTAAGTTTTAGAGATTATGGATTAGATACTCTAATAGGTTTTCAAGTTACAGAATTTGATTAAGCATTAAAATAAGGAAAGCATAGACGTATATCTTCTATTATTGGTTCAAAGAATTATAGTTAATTGATCAATGTTCATATATAAAAAATTAATAAAGTAAATTGAATCAAGAACTTGATCAGTTTCTAATGATTTTGGTTGAACTAATAGGTCTGATTTGATTTTAATTAAATAGACCATCAAGTAAGATATTAGTTGCAATTGTGAGCTTCAAACTAAAGCAATTAAGACGTCATCATTTGTTGACATAATTCTAAGAAAATTTGAGGTTTCGTTTGAGGATCAAATAGTTTAATTTAACTAATTATAAGATTTTTCATATTATTAAATATTAAGATTTAAATTAAATTCTAGTATAAACTTTAGGATTAAAGTGTTCGTTTTACCTTGTGATTTCTGTGTAAATAAAATGAAAATTTGATTTTGAAAAAAATTATTTATTTAAAATATACAATTTAGTAATTTATCAATATTTTAGGATTTAGTTGAGATATTTTGGTATTAACATATTATGTTTTGAAGTAGGAAGAAGTCTATCTCGTTTCCATAAATACAGGGCCGATCTTATATTTTTATAGGCCCAGGGTAAAATTAAAAAAAAAAATAAAATGAGCCCCTTTTCATATTATGAGCCCAGGATAAAATTAATTTTTTTTAAAATGGGCCTTTCTCATAAATTATATTAATTTATAATTTTCTTAAAATTTAATTAATTTATTATTATTTTTTTGGTAAATTTTTTAATTAATAGTTAGTTTAGAGAGGGGGCTTGGGGCCCCCTCTCATAGAGGGCCCTGGGCGGGTGCCCCGCTGGCCCCTGCCCAGGGCCGGCCCTGCATAAATAGCAAGTGCATAGCATATACTAGTAGTGAATTCTCAAAGTTTCACATCCAATGGAATAAGAACATAGATGAAGGTGTCCGCATGGGTAACTCAGTTGTTCATTAGAAGAGAAGTTAAGCTCAAGGCTTCAGGTTCGAGTTTCGACAGTGGCAGTGTGAGAGTTTATTTAATGTGGTGATTCTTTGTACGCACTATATTTGAGCCACCCTTCTGAAAAGCTGACTGAAATCAGATCGTAATTTATCCCCTCATAATTCTATCAAACCGAGATGTAGGGGCACCTAGAATTGACGATTCCCTCTTTTGAGATCAAGGACATAGATGAAGGTGGTTTGATAGCGGGAGCATTAATATTGATTGTAAAGCAAAAAGAAACCCTGTAGGGTAGAGGAGTTCTTTGGGTATAAACGTGTCGGTTTAGGGAGTTGTGATGACACGAGCACTAATTTATTTGATTTTACCAGTTGTTGGAGTAACATTGGATTGGAGATTTATAGAGCTTTACTCATGAATATGCTTGGCATCAATTGGCTAGCAATTCTTGAACTGTCAACTTCGATGTCAAACTGATGCAACAATGGTAAGCTTCTATTTAGAACTCACCTAATTTCCTTCATCACTTCATTATTGCTTAGATTTACAGAAGGCAGGCAGGTATTTGCTGGAGTTCCTTTAATCTATGACATGGCTTTTACAATTTTACTGCTGACATCAGAATAACGCCAGATTTAGCTCCACTTATCCGACACTACTTGGTGGCCTGATGGTGAGCTCTCTCATAAAAGTTACGTTGAGCCTTGCCTCATTGGAACCGCAATTTGCTAGATTCACTAAACTAGAAGGCCTTATTGGGCCACCTCAAGCTTAAACAGCTGCTTTTAAAAAGAGAACAGTAGAGGGAGAGAGGGCATACAAAAGTTGAAATATTCCAATTTTTTCCTTTTTCCTTTCTGTTATTTTGACAAGTTGGGTTCCATTCTGGACTAATTCATCAAAAAAGCAACTTAAACTTTCTCCTATCGTGGAATTAATGTAATCATGACATCATTTGAATTCAATGTTGCATTATTTGCACTAATTACACATAGCTGATGTGGCTGTATATTACCTACACGCATCCTACATTGCCACTTCCATAATTTCCAACTAGTACTTATTTTGATGATAGAAGAATCTGTTTTACTTCGATGAAATATCACATCTTTAAAAGAAGACAGCTTTTTAACCTTTCATTTTGACCTTTCTTTACTTTTTTGGCATCTGGTAAAACAATGAAAAAAGAACAATGTCCCACAATATTCAGGATAGGAACCTATGCTGACACCTGTCTCCATCTAAAGTTTTCTTACCTCCAAACTCATTTCGATTGGATCTGCAGTAGAGCTTCTTTTACTGGTTTGGAATATGTTTGAACCCACCAATTATGTCCTATTATGAGAGATTGTCAAAGCCAATGCAGGATTTCCAGGTGTGAGGCTCCCAGCGGGATGTTGAACTATCACAGATTTCCTTTTACCATAAGAGATATCAATTGCAGTAATTCCTTTACTCAATATAAAATATTCAACCATAATTTTGACTAATTCAGTTGCTGGAGGAGATAAGAAATGAGTCGCACTAAAATCTGTTCATTTCCTTGATTCTACGGTTTGATTATGAACGTTTTGAATCTGAGGGAGGAATGCGTACACGCTTCATCAGCTTTGATCTGTCTCCAACAAGTTAAACGACACTATTTAAGCTGAAGTTCAAATTTCTACTTGATTGTAAAACTTTCCACATAGAAAGGAAAAGGGATTGTCTCTATTCTGGTTGTTAAGGAAACATAAGGGATAAATGTCTTGTTACATATGGGATTGGGATGGTACTAGGAAAGGTCAGTTTCGTGTATGGAGCGAAATCACCAGTTCAACTATTCTTCTATTTTACAAGGTCCATGATAATAATTTCTTCACAATACATCAGTGCAGAAGCCAGAATTTAAGGTAAAACAAACTTGGTTCGAAATGCTTTACATATGGTTTTGGACATTTTCCTTGATTATCACACAAATCAATCGGAACAAGAAGAGAAACTACGGAGTTAAAAGCGGTGATGCACATACTCCGAATAGGACCTTTCTGCTAATTAGTTATGACAGTACTTTTCCAGGATAATCTTTTGATGATTACTTTGATCACATTCCATGTATGGCGCTTATGAGATCTTTTTCCACTTAGAGCAGGCTACAAGACTGATATGGAAGGCCTAAAAACCCACATAGATCAGATATATATACTTGGGTAGGGCACGGCGATTCTACCACGGTTTTTGAACATCTTTCCGTATTCCCCAAATGTAAGAGAGTTTTCAAGGTTTATATTTCCCTGTAAAAGCAAATCACCATTAATAACAGTTCTTTACAACTTATATATGGACCACTGAACAATAATTCCCATGTGTGATTTTGAGAGAGTTATTTGTTTATTATCTCCATTCACTGTCTTCAATTACACGTGTGAATGCTTTGGAGATAAAAAGAGAGATTATGTGAAGTGGAAGCAAATGGCTTGGCTTGGTTATGAAACAAACTTTTTTCCTTTTGTTTTCCATCTTCTCTTCTTGTATGTTGATATATACATTTGGAGGTCTCTATATGATAAAAAACATGATGATTACCTTGTGAGTGAAGAAACAATGCAATACGAAAAGACAAGATCATGGAGTCAAGACAAGACGACCACCCATCTCATTTTATCATCCCTACCTTTGCTTCAGGTCTCTCTCCAAACCGTTTTCTACTCAGACCCGTCAACCAACTTCTCTCTCTCTCTCTCTCTCTCTGCCCTATATTCTAAGCAAACCCCACAATCATCATCATCATCATTCCCACTCTATCAAGCCTTCTCCAATGTCTCTTTCTCTCTTCTCCCATCTCTTATATCATTCTATAAAGTCCTAACTAATCTATATCAAACCAGTTGGGGATGAGATATAGACAGCCTTTGAGGAGAGGCTAGTAACTGCCGAGGAAACAAAGGGTCTACGCATGATGAGGAAGCCGGCTGATCAGACCATTGCAGGGAAGAACAACAAGCTTAGAAAAGGGTTGTGGTCCCCAGAGGAAGATGAAAAGCTCATGAACTACATGTTAAACAATGGTCAAGGTTGTTGGAGTGATGTTGCCAGAAATGCTGGGTTGCAGAGGTGTGGCAAGAGTTGCCGCCTCCGATGGATTAATTACCTGAGGCCTGACCTCAAGAGAGGAGCATTTTCACCACAAGAGGAAGAGCTCATTATCCACTTGCATTCCCTGCTTGGCAACAGGTACGTTAACTCTAGACGTACCTCGCCAAATTCACCGTCTACCAACCTTCTTCGTCTTAATTTTACTGCAGTTTACGGATGGATCATGCCAGAAGTCACCTGTTTTTATCTTGTTGGACATCTGATAACTTTCTCCGCTGATAATCTATTTTCTACCAACTTTTAGAGTAAAAATAAGCGGGACACGTGCGTGGTCCTTTCCCATCAATGTATAGTATTTACAGAGGTTAATAAGAATAAACTTTCACTAGCTACTGCTTTTAACTTACAAATTCTTGCTAGTACAATAAACTTTCACTTGCCAAAGTGGATTAGACAGTTTCACCAGGTCAGTCGTAGTGCTATACATATTTAGTGTAACTAGAACAACAAAGATAAAAAGAGAACATAACGTGACTTAGAAGGTAATGAAAGTGAAAAGACTATATGACTATATTGCTAATTGTGAGGAAATAAAAGCACAGAATATTTCTATGTATGTCGGGATAAATCTGACCTAACTCAAATTCACAGTTCAAAAACTATTAACTTGATTGACATGTGAAGTTTCCTTCTTGAAATCTCAATTAAATGAAGCAAAAGTTCAGCTTACGTGCATGCACATACAAGAACATGGTTTACTAGAATTTTTGTTGTACATAATATAAAATGAGTTCGATCTTCCTTCTGATGAGCAATTTTGTCAACCAATATAAACATCATTATACTTAAATGGATGTGGACATATACTTGTTATATTAGTCTGTTAGCTCTCTCTAATTTCCTAAGGTTGGTACTAAAATCAAAGATAAACTTAAACTGATAAGGACATTAGTCTTCTTGTAGCTTGGAGTTGAAGAAACTCCACTTTTATATATCGTTGTTTTTGGATGAAAGCATTCATGAAAACCAGGAATTTATAGAAACATACAGCATATGTTCCTGTTCTTGAAAGCTAATTTTAGCAGCTTTGGACTTCTATATTTTCATCTTCCACATGCGTGAATTAAATAATTATTTAACTGATGAACTAGTCTCTTTTTTAATATGAAGGTGGTCACAAATAGCGGCTCGTTTGCCAGGACGAACCGACAATGAAATCAAGAACTTTTGGAATTCAACCGTAAAGAAAAGATTAAAGAGCTTGTCCTCTACCGCATCGCCAAACACAAGTGATTCCTCCTCGGAGCCAAGCAAAGTCGATGTCACAGGAGGGTCCTTGTACATGCAAGAACAAGCGATGACACCCATGTACATGGACCCATCATTCTCGTCATCGTCGTCATCATCATCGACTTCCATGCAAGCCATGCTCATGAACCACATCATGATGGACCCATTACCTATTCTGGATCATCATGGCTTTAACATGTACAGTGCAACAACTAGCATATATCTGAATAACAGTGCAACCCCATGTATGCCTCAACTTGGGGGATGTTGTGACGATTTATATCTGGACCATAACCAAGGGTTCTTTGGAGACGTAGGAATAGAAGGTGAGCTTCATGTTCCTCCATTATCGAGTACAAGTATCGACGAAAACGTATCTAGAACCGAGAAGAAATATACTGGCAACACTACCAATTATCCACATAGCGACATGTCGAGTTCTGGTTATAACAGCAACTTGAATGGCTACAATAAGGAAGGCCATATGGTTTCTGGGAGCGGAAATCTGTGGAAAGGAGAAGAGTTGAAACTGGGAGACTGGGAACTGGAAGAGCTTATGAAAGATGTTTCCAATTTCCCTTCTCTTGATTTTTCAAGCTGATCACCAAGTCATTTTCCTCTACATATATATAAATAAATTCTTCGATCTTCCTTATAAAGAAACTCCTACCCAAGAATTGTTCTGCAGAGAAAACGGTGCTTCGAGGATACCATTCTACGTCCTACTCGATTATCCTTCGATGTCCTGAAAGCAACTTTCGTCATGTACAGCTTAGATGCTGAGTTAGGAGATATACATAAATACATATACATATATATATATATATGTATGTATATAAGTGACTGCAGGACTAATAAAGGTCTAAAGTAATTCTACTTTTTGTGAAGCTATTTGGTCATTTTCCAAGCATATGTCAGGTTGTCCAAAAATGGTAGCTGCATGTATGTGTACTTGTCGAGACGTATGTACATGTGAATATCCATCTAAAAGTAGAAAGGGACATGAGACTTAGAGTTGGTAGAGAAATATTAGGGTTTCTGTGAGATGTACAGAAAAAGCATCCACGAAGGTATAGGAACTCTTTTTCTGAACACAACCCTCTTCTCCAACCAAAACAGGTTTCTTTGCAAGATAATTAATCGACTTCCCTTTCTTCTAATGACGTTTAATTATATTATTTAGATTAGACGTCTGCCCGAAGACCAATCATCATTTGACAGTGGGCTATAGTCAGCTTGCTTTCAATGCACATATTGGGTCACTCCATTATTATATTTGTTAGTTATAGCCTAAATGGGATTGCTTGTCTCAGTAATCATAATGCCCTTAAACCTCTAAATTGCTACATGCCTAAGAGATGGCAACACTAGAATATATATTCACACATGTTTGTACAACAAGTTTTATGTACAAACATACTCTTTATTTTGAATTTTTTAATAAATCAAACGAAACATATATATATAGTTATAATAATAATCAAGAAATTTATCAAACTTCAACTATGATAATGAAATATTATTCACATGTGAATCAATCTTAACTTAGATGATGCGAGCCCTCCCTTCTTTTATATAATACGAGTCCGAGTTCAAATCACTTCAATTACAAGGCAAAGAATAACAAGGACAGGAAATCAAAGCACTTGTGTGTTAGAGACATCCACCAATCTGGTATAATTTGGTCATTTGAAAACCATTACACTTGAATGGCATTTAAAGAAGGAGTGCTTCGCTAATCATTTCACTTTAGATACTTCATGTTCCATAACTAACATGTGCATCCATTAATCATTAAGTTATGGAAATAAGGGGCTTTGGATTTTTTGATATCCTGTCTTTATACGCATGATATGTCCAAGCCAAAGGCTATGCATATAAATGGGACTTTATCCTTTTTTGTAATTTTAAAGTGAATTATGCTTTGATGAAGTCTAATTCTTAATCTACACTTAGGAGAAGATCTTTTGTAACAACAAGGAAAAGTCTAGTAAAAATTTCGTTGAAACGTGAAGTTTAGAAAGATCTAGTGATACGCAGCCTTATCTTAAACTAGTAGAGAAATATAAGAGTTTACAATAAAAAAATTTAACACGAAGTTAAAATTTTCAAACTAAAAATAAATATAAGATTTTCCCCGATACCTCTTCTATCCATTTTATACTTTTATTAAGAATTGAAAAGGGCTACTAGACAAAGCGCATTAAAAATAGTGTCTAAAAGTACATGCATAAAAGGGACATTATATAACGCCAATATTCAGTGGGACATCAATATAATCTTGTGTCATCCTTACCATTTGCTTACAAAACCGTACTTTTATGTTCGTTACGAAAGAAGTGGAACTAAAAGTGTCCTTGGTGTATTGCATCCAAATGTCCTGGTGCATTCCATCATTCTTAGAAAGAAGTTAAACTTAAAATCTCTTTTGTTAAAGATGATAACGTATTGCATTTGCAAATATATACTTGTCTCCATATTTAAGTAAACGTAAATAAGATGCATCTCTTTTCTAATACTGTAACACGCTAGCTCTTGAGTAGTTTGCTTTTTCTTGTGGCCTAACATTAGGAAAGTTCCACAAACCCAAAAAAACGAAACATTTGAACAACAATAGCTATCCAATTTTAATAAGAAGCAATTTAATTAGCGTAATTACGATAAAACATGGTATTCCTTTAATATATATGTGTAAGACCATTTGACTAATGTTATTAGTAAAGTATGGTCAACAAATAGCAAGACTTAGGCATGCTAAAGGAACTTGAGGTAACTTAATCAGGTAAAATCAAGCATGGTTCAAGGTTCAATTAGTTATAATGGATTATTGGTCCATGATTGACTTATCAACGAAGATCCAAGTTGACCATAAGCATTTTAGATGGACCAAAGATCAAATTGGACTTAAAGGGTGAACCATGGGTGAAAACTAGATAGTGGGCATATATCAGTTAAACTATGTATAAATTAGATTTGGGACCATCACCTTTATGACAAAGTTAGTGGATTGAGACATGAAAGAAGTGAGAGGACATGACACATAGAAGTGGAGTGAGATGTCAAAATTTTATTTTTCACAATTTTCTTTTACTTAATAGTAGACTTAGTACACTACAAGAAAAATAGGTTCTAGCGACGAAAATTGCGTATTTTTTGTCGGAAAATAAATTTGGCAATGGAAATTATTGATGGAAAGAGTCGTCGAAGAAATGGTCGTAGGTAAACTTTAGCGACGGATATAAGGAATTTGACACAAATTTGTACATCAGTCAATAAATTTAGCGACAGAATTTTGTACTTCCGTCGGTAAATTTAACGAAGAATTTAAAATATTCCATCGGTAAATTTAACGACGAATTTAAAATATTATGTTACTAATTTGCCCACGAAATCACAATATTCTGTCGGTGAATTTATCGACGACAAGTTGTAAGTCTGCTGCTAAATTTACTAACAGACATACAATATTTCGTCACTAAATTTACCAAATGGAAAATATTATCTACCGCTAAATTTTTACTGACGGAAATCAATTAGTTATCGAAGAAAAAAAATTAGGGATAGAGTATTGTATTTCTGTCAGGAAATTTAACTATGATAAATTTCAACCACCATTTCTCACTTCCTACCCGTGTTTTCTGTTGATAATCTTATGTTTTTTTGGTACATTTAATTTATGTAAATAGTATAACATTGATTGATAAATATAAAGTAAATATTATCCTTAATGGTAATATAATAAAAAATTACAATGTACATGAATAAGTATTTTGAAAATAACTGTAAATTAAGAATTTACACAAAAAATTAAGAGTAGCAGACTATCAAACACATTCACCTATCCAGAAGCAATGCAGGTTGTGAAGATGGATGCTCTGACTGCTGTGAGGAAGTCCTATACCTTTCAACTCATCAACCTCATTATGGAGAGGAGTTATGCAGTTCATCCGCCTCTCTACTATACTCTCAAGCTGAAGGACTTTTTCATTTGATGTAGACCGCCTACTATATCAAATTGTAGTATATATAAATGATTGTGAATAACATGTGTTTGCAAATGAACCTAATCCGAAAAGACGGTCCTTACCTCCCATTGCATCAAGATAGGCCTGACTCTTATCAACAGTTTTAGAGTTCTGAGACTATCATTCAATGCTTTCTTGTATTTGGTCATATTATTATAATTGTTTATGTCAATAAGTGATACTTTTTAAGAATTAATATTAAAGTATAGATTTTACATACATGAAGTTGTCTGCATTGGGTGTTAACAAAGATCACACCATCATGCTTTTTGGTGTGAGTGTGCAAAAATAGTTGACGTGGTGTAGGCTTCCTGCCTATAGTCCTTTCCTGCATCAGAATAAATTATTATAAGTAAACTACAATTTACAAAAATTTCGACTTTTTTTCCTATTTTTATGATATTTACCTCCTGTTAGACAAAAAAATTTAACTTAACAACACAACCATTAATGACATTAGACATTTATAATATTATTATTCTCCATAATGCACATATATTTTTATTTTAAATTTTATACATCAAATGTCATTGAAATCAAATTTCATATATCAAAGTATAAAAATCAGAATATAAGTGTAAGGTTTTGATAC
>JANKYE010000012.1:20725499-20736352 GCA_032467995.1 Erythroxylum dillonii
TTTTTTTTCTGAATCATGTTTGTCACTGGTGTTGGACTTGTTCAAAATATTGGTTTGTGGACCTGGTTGTAGTCATTATTTTGTGATTGATTTTCAGCCATGGAAAACTTCTTTGTAACTTCATTAAAAAGTTCTTCATCTTTTCCTACAAAAACTTTGCTAATGAATATGTTGCATTTAATAACTGCTGGCATATGGTCAAGAGCACCGAAACCTGCAGCATGCTTCTTTGAGTGTGGCAACGATGTATGATGACTCCATTGCACAACCTCCACAGTTTGAACTTGTTGGTCACTCTATTGTAAGTGCTTCCTTCCGATTAACAACTCATCCCACCCCCCAGAAAAAACCCAAAATTGAAAAGAAATATCGAAAAGAAATCTTTTGTTAGGATCTTATGCTCATAATTGATTTTGTAGACTCAAGACTCCATAGTTTGTAGAATCAACAAACTCAATCTTTCTTTATGGAATGGGTTCCTAGTTTTGTTGCAACACTTTTGCAGGCATGTGCATCAAATCCATACCAGGATCCATATTACGGGCAAATGATGGCAGCTTATGGACATCAGCATATGGTATATGAGATAATTCCTTATCTTCCATGCTTTTATCGTTAAAGATATTTTTAATAACTCCCTAAGAATACAAAATTTTCCCTTTGTTATTAATTAACATTTTCTGAGTGTTTATCTGGTAAAACAATGTTGACATGGTCAGGGTTACCCTCATATGATTGGAGTACCTCACGCTAGAATGGCTTTGCCCCTTGAGATGGCCCAGGAACCTGTTTATGTCAATGCCAAACAATACCAAGGGATCCTGAGAAGAAGACAGGCACGTGCAAAGGCAGAGGTGGAGAAGAAGCTCATAAAAGCGAGAAAGGTATTGATTTGCAACTTTCAAGCTTTGTTTCCTTTTGCCACTTATTTACTCAAATGTTCTTGGCTGGGAACACAAAGTAACAAATGGACACAAAATTATTCGTTCTATAGTCAGTTTAGGTCTGACATGTTTTTTTAGGGCATTTGACTGTTATTGCTCGACGATATGTTACCTTCACCTTTTACTAATAGTTACTTTTTAAAACCTTATGCTTAATCTCACTTAGTCAAATGTTTCTTGATGACAAGAGAATGAGTTATTGCTGACCAATAATCTAAATTCTGCTTATTTTTACTCTTTCAAGCCATATCTTCATGAATCCCGACACCAGCATGCTATGAAAAGGGCAAGGGGTACTGGAGGGCGTTTTGCAAAGAAAACTAATGATGGTACTTCTAAGCAGGCAGTTTCTGGAAAGATTGATGGTTCTCACCCAGCTCCGTCATCTCAGTCTGGGAGTTCAACAGGGTCTGAGCCCTTACCTTCTGATTCCACGGGAACTTGGAATTACTCCAATGATAAGCAAGAAACAAGAGCCTACCAAAATCGTGACACTTTTGAACCTTCACGCAACTATCTGAATGATGATAGCCTTTACCAGAGTCACAATGGAAGGCAGACATCAACGTATCATTCACAGTTGGCTGGACAAGAAGATGGAGACTGTTCAGGTCAAGAACGGGGTAGCATCTCTTCTAAGCAGGCCTCACAGAGGCCTCTCACCATCCAATGAACCGTTTCTTCTAAATAGATGCCCAGTCAGAAGATTCGATTCACCCAAGTAAGTGGGCAAATCCCGTCGTGTCTGGTGACCACATACTTGGCGTTATATTGCCAGACGGCAATTCATTCTTGGCTTCGTTTTCATGTGTGTAATGTGGATGAACACAGGGAAAGAGATGGTCAATCCATTGGTTGGCTCTATTGTGCCTATTAGCGCCAATGCTTCGCCCCATCACTATCAACATCCTTTTGGTTTTTTTTTTTTTCCCTTTTTCTCTGCTTCTCCTTTGTCTGTACATAGGAAGTGTTAAATGTACTTGAGTTGAAGCGCTGCAGGATATAATCGAACTGGCAAAAGTCGTCAGCTTAACCTAGAAACTCTCTTGTTTGAATAGTTTATATTCCTCTTCCGTGGACAGTTTAGAAGTTGGAAGTCATATTCATTGGAGTAAAACCTGTTTGAAGTTGGATTTTCATTCCTCCGCTACGCACCAATAAGAGCCCTTAATTGATGATAATTTAATTTCTAATGATGCTTGGAAGGCCCTTCCATATCATTGAACTTTCAAGTAGTCAGATTCCATATACCCATGATAGTCCTTGTCTATGAATCTCCCATTAAGATGGTAAAACTAAACTATGGGCTGGCATTTTGCTCGCGCTATATACCCGATCTCTAGGGAAAAAGATATCAATTACTATGGGCTGGCATTTTGTTGCGTGCATACAAAAGCTTAATACATGATAAATATAAAATTCCATAAATGACAAACATCACTAAATTGACATTGTAATCTATTCTGCCAGATCCTATTAATGTTTGGAAGGATGAACCAGCTATTATTGTTGTTTGATTACACCATTTTACACTCAAAATTAAGGATGAAAACCCAGTTGAAAAAGGAGTCGTATAAGTCTTCTACTTGCTATTGGATTGTCTCCCATCATATACTCTCTTGATAATATTCTGAATCACTGTCCCCTGTGTTTCCATCTTCATTGGGATGTTGCTCTAAGAGGGTTTCCCCAGTGCCATTTGCTGGATGGACGCTTTCTGAACTAGTTTTACTCCCATTAGAAGAAGTGCTGTTGGCCTCTGTGGCATTCTCCACATTATTCTGCTTCTCCATCATGCCTGATAGTGCTAATCTTGGAGACCACTCAAGAACATCATCAATTATGTTGTACATGCGCTTCTGATACCTGCAAGAATACAGTGGCACTCATAAATGTTGAGTACTTAAAAAATACTTTAGCATTTGATAAATACATGCGACAATTGTTCAGTGAAAGAAAGGAGATGAATAAAAAGGGAGAGAACCAGGGCAAAGGGCTTCTAAGAGACTAAGTTCTTGTTATAACAAAAGGAAATAAAAAATAGTACTAACCTACAACAGCTATATATATACATACATATAAACTCTGTCCTCAAAATTTTTAAAACTATTGCTGGTAAATATAGTGAACCTCATACAACAGAAATGGTATTGACTGTAATAACGTGTGGAGAGAACTAACCTAGCTCTAGCAGCTTCATCAGGAGCATGGTGCCTCAGCAGAAATATGACCAGCACAGCTGTTACTGCATAGAAAACTCTCTTAGTCCATGTAGGTCGCTCCTCCTCATCTTTTTTTGGCCAGAATCGGAATAGTTCTCGTAATGTGGCTTCTTCAGCAAGAATGTTGGGGAAAAACCAAATACGCTTTCCAAGAACTATATATAAAGCGCCAAATACTGCTGCCCTCACTGCAAATTAGACAGAAGACATCAATGACGCCACAAATTTCATAATTCTGTACTATATTGTATCAGAATCTATTAGTCAATTGTTCTATGGGAGCTCACAAGTGCAAGATAATGAACTTGTAGAAAAATCACAACATAGAAGAGGGCAGACATTTAAAACCATCCACAGACATGCACAGGTATAGTAATTATCCTGTAACCATATTCAAGGTTGTAAAAGGTTAAGGCATTCCTATCTTGTTGTTCGCACCTGGTGCTTCGGAGATGTAAAGTACCTAAAGGAGGGAGATTGAGAAATTTCTAAATGACAAAAAGTCAAAAGGTCAAGCAAGAGAGTGGGCAAGACATATGACAAAGGGAACTTTATACGAATCAGACCTTAATGGCCTGAGCCTGAATAGTTTAGAACAACTCAATTACATATCAAACTCCTCTATACTCTTCCTTGCTCAAATTGTTTGCCAATGACCCACTTGAAATTGCCAACAAGAAAAAATAAGTTTGAGGAGAAAAATAGCAAACATACAAAAATTTAGTTGAGATGAATGCTGATGTTGTTAAACTAGTAAAATATCCCAACCCACAAAATATAGAACAGGTGAAGGCATGCAATGTTACTGAACTCTGATATGAAAGGCTTCAAGTCTTTGCAAAGTGAATAGCATGTAGCTTTTCCATGATACAGGAGTTCCAAATATAATGCACAAGTGTTCTATGGGCATGTAATGGTAATAATTTATCAAACATATCTAGCCAACTGTATCCAGGGAATGAGAAACAGGTGGAAATAACTGAAGAATAAACAAGAAATCATTTCCTTACCTAAGAGCAGGGATAGAATAAGCAGAAGAACCCCAGCACATGAGTACAGAATTATTAGTTTGCACTGATGGGGATATACAGGAAACAAACAAATTGCCAGAGTTAAAACAGGCCAGAAAAATGAGAGAAGTGTCTGCCAAAGTGGATGTCGCTTTACAAATGTCCAAGCAAAGAAAGCATCATGTTCGGAGAAGACTTGCTCCTAAAAGATATATGCAGTAAATAAAATCAGAAGTTAAGAGGATAATTCAAAGCACCTAAACTTTCAAAAACAAATAGCATACAGGGAATATCTCCAAATGTGCTGGCCAGGTAGATAACTTCTTCTTCCCAGGACGAACAGTTTTGACCACTCGATCGCAGCGCACCAAAAGATTCCTTCTTAGTAAAGTGTTTGCAATTTCTTCAACCTCCAAATTCTTGTCCGATTCCAATATATCTTTGACCTCTGGATGATTTCTTAGAAAACTAACGAAATCCTTCCCTCTAAAATACTCAACACGTGTCTCCTGTAAAACAGCCCAACGAGACACCAAATCTTTGTTGTCTCTAACCTTCTCTGCAAACAATTGAAATACATCCTTCTTTGCAGCTTGCTTCTAAACAGAAAAACAAACAGGGGCAATAGAAAATCAATCAGTCAATCCCGAGAATGCAGTGAAAGAGAGACTAATTAACACAAAAGCAATAGAAGCAAACAGTTGAAATTTCGAACTCTAGCCAATAGTTAAGTATAACCAAGATTCAATTTTACAATTCAACTTTTCAAACTGAAACTAAGCACAGAATTTTATGGACTCCACCTTGCCGAAGCTCTTTCTTTATTCCTCTTTTCCAGCATTTTATTATAGCAGTTATCAGACAATGCAGACCAAACAAAGCACATGATCACATGAAATCTCAACTCCAACTGCATTTTTACTAGTTCAATGCAATCAAAGAAAACATGATGAAATTAAAAAAAAAACATGGAAAAGAACAAAATTTTTGGAATAACAGGATTCACAAAATCGACTAGTTGACGTCAAGCCTTTCAAAACATAATCAAGTATTATACATTAATGCTCAAAACCCCACAAAAAGTCACATTATCAACTCGCCCCGTCAAATAAAATGCAAAGGTATGGAAAGAAAAAAAAAAACCCTAGATCAAAAGAAGAAAAGGTAATACAAACCCTAGGTGGGGTATCAGAGTTGGGATCTCTGGTGCCGTTTTGTACGGCTGCCGACGATCTTCGCACCCTTTTCTTGTCTACTCCTCCCGATTTCTTCATCTCTCTCTCTCTCTCACTTTGTCTCCCCCAATTTCTTCTGTTTAACGTTTCTGCTTTTCTTATGTTATCTGTGTGTTTTTCACTATTTTTGGTTCCTTGGTTCGCAATCGAAATAAGTGATGACGTAAGCAGGTCTTTGTCAATATTATCATCATAATCGTCATCGCATCCAGTCCGAATCTCACGTTATTACGAGATCCGAAAAGGTCTGATAATACACAACGTTATTTTTACAAATTAAAGGGGCTATTTTTAATAGATCCACATACAATGTGACATGATATAAAAAAATTGTGATGTAGGTTAAAAATAGTAAAGAAATAAAATTATAAATAAATAAATAAAATAAAATACCTTATATGATACCAAGATATGCTAATATATGATAAGCTGTAAAGTACGACTCTTTATGTCTCGAGTTGAGTTAGGGATCCTTGCTCAGTATTCATGTGAGTATGAACAATCCAAAAGTATCAGATGACCTCGAAGGACCTTTCCTCATATACCAGAGCTGAAAAGCTAAGTTGTAGGATAGAAAGACTTATCTACGACTTGCAACTAGAAAAGACAGATTCCACACTAGGGTTAAACTTCCTAAGCAGTAGATATGTCTTTAGAGCTTTACAGTAAACGGCTCCTAAACTACCACAACTGTTTTGGCTTACTTTAAAGGATATCCTTTACTCATATCCTTGCATACCAGAATTTTCTATTCCTGTCCAATTCCTCAGTAAGGGCCATCTCTGTCATATCCTTCTTGATCACTTCCATCCAGTTCTTGTTTGGCCTTCCTTTTCTCCTCTTGCAGTCACGAAAGGTTATTTTCTCACAACATCACACAGAAGCATCAGGTGCCTCCTACTTACATGCCCAAACTACCTAAGCCTAGTCTCTGCAACTTGTCGACAATATTAGCCGCCTGTAGTTTGTCTCTTATCACACAATTTCAGACCTTATCTTTTTTGGTAATGTTACACATCCATTAGAGCATTTGCATCTTGGTTACCAACAACTTACTTGTATGTCCACGTTTAGTGGGCCAACACTCCGCCCCATATAACATAGTTGACCGAATCACCATTATATAAAATTTCCTTTTAAGCTTTAATGGAATCTTCTAATCATATAAGACCTCTGATGCGCTTCGCCATTTGATCTACCCAGATCTGATACAATGATCTCTATCGGCATCGATATTACCATCACTCTTAATGATAGACTTGAGGTATTTAAAAGTCAATTTTGTGGTATGACGTTAGTACAAATTGCTACGACTACCTCATGGGCCATCTGACTTCCCGAAAACTTGAATTCTAAGTACTCCATCTTGATCCTACTCATTTTAAAACTTTTCAACTCTAACGTTTCTCTCTAACATTCTAACTTAAAATTGAACTCCTCCCTAGTCTCATCCACGAGGACAATATCGTCAACAAATAACATATACCAAGGTACCTCTCCTTGAATATGTTTGGTAAACTCATCTATTACTAATGCAAACATAAAAGGGTTTAAGGCGGAGTCTTGGTATAACCCAATACCAATAAAAAAAGTTTCTGTATCGCCCTTTATCATTCATACGCTCGTAATTGCTCCTTTATACATATCCATAATTACGCGTATATAGGTCATAGGAATTTCCTTTGCCTCCAAACACCTCCATAAGATTTCCTTAGGAACCCTGTCATATGCCTTCTCCAAATCAATTAAAAAAATATGTAAATTATGTTTTCGTTCCTTGTAGCATTCCATTAGCCTACGGAGGAGATGTATCCCTTCTATCATGGACCTACCAGGCATAAGCCAAATTGGTTGGCCAATATATAAGCTGCTCTCCGAACTCTCTTCTCAATCACCTTCTCTCATAACTTCATGGTGTGACTTAGTAGTATAATGCCTCTATAGTTGTGACAATGTTAGATGTCCCTTTTGGCCTTGTATAATGGAATCAACCTACTCAATCTCCATTCATCCGACATTTTGGTTGACTCGAGGATCACATTAAAAAAACTGAACTAGCCATTCAATACCTACAACTCCTATTCTCTTCCCTACTTCTATCGGGATCTCATCTAACCCTACTACCCTTCCGCTCTTTATCTCCCTCAAAGCCTTTATAATTTCTTCCCTTGTGACCCTTTCACACCGAGACCCGTTATGAAAATGCTCCGACACAGAGGGGTCACCTAACTCTACGTTGTCAAAGATGCCTTCATTATATAGGCCAAAAAAGTATCTCTACCATCTACTCTTGATGGCATGGGCCTCCATAAGTACCTGCCCTGTTTCGTCTCGTATACAATAGACTTGGTTGAAATCCCTCGTCTTACGTGCCCTATCTCATGCTAACTTGAAAATTTTTTATGCTTCCTTGTTAGCATTTAAACTCCTATGTAAAATCCCGTAACATGGCAAATAGAGACTGTGACTTGACAAGTCTTAACCAGTCAAGTTCTTCCATGTTGGCAAATGGTCCCCTTGGTTAAAAATTTTCTTGATTAGTTTATTAAATTTTTTTACATAACACTGACTCCCATTGATCTGACCAAAATCTCTAATTCTAGTAGACAAGCAATGCAAAGACAAAGAGGGCAGTAGAACTCTACATCTTGGTTTAATGATTTAAGGGCTATTCATGATCTCTATTGAATGTTGTCTTGAACAAATATGCTTTTCAAATTACAAAAGACAAAACAGTGGAAGTATTCCAAGGTCCATTCTTTCCTTCTCAATTACAAGATGGAAATTAATTTTAATATGTTTGGTGTATTCTTAAAAAGGTCACTATACACAATTTGCAAGGTATTTTGATTATCACAATGAAAAGGAGGCAGAGGAGGAGGTACTACTCAGATTTTGAAGTAACTAATCATAATCATAGAAATTTAGAGGTGGTGTCAACAAAAACCCGATATTATATTTATGTACTACAATGAGAGACAATTATTTGTTTCTTGTTACACCAAGAAAGGAGATGTGCCAAGAAAGAAATAATAGCCAATATTGGAGAGACAATAAATGGAGTCTCCACTATAATTAGTATTAGAATATACTCTTATTGTTAATGAGAATAAGTAAGAGAAGTGAAGACTATGAAATGCATTTTTAATGTGCTAAAGAAGTCAAGAAAAATAGAGAAGTGTATGATATAAGGTTTAATCGTGATTTGGCAGACTAGGTGAACAACATGAGCAATATTAGGGCGAGCGACAGTGAGATAGATAAACCTACCAACTAATTAATGATATAGAGTATTATGACTAAGAAGAGTCATGTTAGTAGTTGAAAGATAAATATGAGGTTTTAATGGAGTGTTAACCATCTTAATATTAGTGATACCAATATGAGGGATAAGATTAGTAGCATATTAGGATTGTGAGAAATAAAATTTAAAGGAATTAGAGGAAACTTTAAGATACAATAAGTAATTAAGATTGCCTGAATCCTTTATCTCAAATTGTTAATGGAGAAATGATTTGAGAGTGGAGATACCTCCGTGTCATTGTTAGTAATTATGATATCATTAACATAAAGAAGAAAAAAACTTGTACCTTTGCTATGTTTTTTGGAGGAACAAGGTATTGTTATTATAGATTTAAACTAAAAGCCAAGGTGGCAAATAATGGAGCTAATTTAACAAACCATGCTCTTGTTTTAGACCATATAAAGCTTTAGAAAGATAACAAACCTTATTGGATGATGATCATAAATAAGTAGGGGTTACATGTATACTTCTTCTATAAGATCATTATTAAGGAAGACATTCTTGACATCTATCTAGAATAAAAACCAATATTTTCTAGTAATAAATGTAATAAGACTATAGATTAAGGTTAAATAGTTTACAGGAGAAAATACTTTCTTATAATTAATACCATAGTCAATTGATCCATCAACTCAAGTCTTAATTTTATAACATTTGTAACCAACAATAGGCTTATTTTGGTGATAAATCAACCATGTCCCAAGTATTAATACTAGTAAGTGTCTATAACTCTTTTCTCGTTGCTTTCTACCATAGATGGCCAAAGCTTGCCTTATGATAGATGTGAAATTCATGTAGAGAGACAATAGTGGAATAAACACGAAAATATCAAATACATCTTAAAAGGTGACTTAGTCGATTAATACATTAAGAAATAGTTTGAGAAGTAGGAGGTTCAAATAGGTGAGTGAAAAAAAGAAGGATTATATAGAGGAGTTGATGGATCCACAATCGAAGAAGATACAATGGGATCAAATATAGGTTGGGTTGAACTTTATAAACTGTCATAGTTGATCTTTTACATGTTATTTAAGGTTAATTTACTTAGTAGTTAGCACTTAGAATGATAATTAGAATGATGAAAACCTTTCTGGATGGATGATAATAACTAGGTAGGGTCACATGTAAATTTCTTCTATAAGATCATTATTAAGGAAGTCATTCTTGACATCCATCTAGAATAATAATCAATACTTGCTAGTAGTAACTGCAATAAGACTATGGATTAAGGTTACATATTATTTAAGGTTAATTTACTTTGTACTTAACAATTTTATAACATGTTTATTCTATTTTTTAGGCCGCCAATTTTTGTGGAATTTGTTGGAATTTTATCTCACTATAATTATATTAAAATATGAGAGATTTCTTAACCTTGGTTTCCTTATTTGGCTGATCTTATCATCTGAATTATTTTTATAAAGGGTAATGACATGAATAACAGTGGGAGATTGAATTTTTTGTGACTACCTATTAGCTTTTTTGTCAACCAACATTGTTCTTTGTTTAATTTTTTCATTTAATGTGTTTAGGGTATTGTTTTTACATTTTAATTTGTTGACCCATGCATACATTATGATAATTTATGAGCCAAAAATCATAACAGAGGAGACATAACGTAAAGAAGATAGAAAAATCAAGTTCAAGCGTGAAATGGGAATTGCATAGTATAAATAATGCCAGTTATAGAAGGACAGGAACAAGTCTTGAAATAACACAAGGATTATTAGAAAACATAATAACACCAATGTTGGTATGAGAAGTATGCCCAATGCAGGTCTCATAAATGAAGGAAAACTCCAAAATTACATAATAAAATCGTTGTTAGTCATAAAGTGTGTTAAGTGCCAGTCTCATCCTAGCCCCAATAGTATAAAAGGTAATATCGTAAATTTTTAACCTAAAACCCAACCTTTATTCTTTTTGCCTCTAAACTTAATTTGACCCAATCTTAACTTTAAACACTTCAATCTTTCAAATAATAGATCATTCCTTTAAAACATAAAACTCATATCTAAAGACATAAATTCATCACCCATTCTATAGAATTTTACACCAAGGAACCCTAAATTAGGGATTTTGATTTCAAGTGTGTTAGGAACTATTGAAGCCAATATCTCAAAAACTAGGTTGGAAAT
>JANKYE010000012.1:20762852-20779163 GCA_032467995.1 Erythroxylum dillonii
CTTCAAGGTGAAATGAATACTTTTCAGTTAATAAATAGCATATGATGACCCAAAATCTATCACATACAGTGGTTGTGCAGCCATATGTTATTGGGATGAATGACAGTTTTATCATGATTAATTGTCTGATACATTTAATGACAGTTTTATCATGATTAATTGTCTGATACATTTAATGATGAATCAGGTAACATTTCCTATTCATAATAAACTTTCTAAAACTTTGAACCATTTATTTTGATCTATTGGAATCAAGACTATCTCCTTTTCCAAATCTAACAATATCACTGTAGCAATCTTATTACAATCAGGCATGCCTTATCCTTCAATGTTAAAGAGTAAAAGGAAATGTTGTTTCTTGTCACAGTATGTTTCTACAAGCAGGTCGGCATTGCAGGTACACATCTCATTGTTCTTTCTCAAATCACAGAAGGTATGTATCCACCAGCTTGATTACATCCATATCAGTAATTAACTTGTATGGTCTAAACTCACAGTATGGTTATGATTGACATTAAGTTGCGTTGCTATGACATCAGAATACCAACATAAAAGGCCAAGCGCATCAATATTGTGAGTTATTAGTGTTTTCATTGAACAGTCAAAACCATTAAGTCTAAAGCAGTTCGAGATCAACTCCATTGCCTGAAAGTTCATCATTGTTTGATATATTTCACATCATAGATTTCAGAAGTTGCAAGGACAATAGGTAGCTACAATGTGATCTAATCAAGAGTTTATTGAGACTAGTAGACAAACAGAAAATTAACCACAGAACCTATAATAGATAAACAAAATCTGTGGAGTGGTGTGATCGCAAGTGATGTTGTGGGCATCAAAAGCCAAACCAGTGGTCATGTGGGAGGAAAAATGGGGTCGTTTACTTTGTTGTTTTCACCTAAAGAAAATCTAACATGAATAAAAATAAACATTTGAAGACCAAAGGCAACAAATGCCTCGTATGACAATTGAAATATTCATTTTGCACAAAATTGCTCGAGACAAGAATACTTACCTTATTACTCATTTCTTTCAAGTTCTATTGCTTCAAACTTCTTGCTGCTTTCAACCTTTCTTCCATTGCGTTTTCTATAAGGGACAGTCCGTCTCACTTTGGGAAAACTCCCCATGCATCTTCTTACTTCTTTAGAAAGCACTTTTCCCTATATAGGAATATTTTCCTTAGATCATAAGAAAAGCTACGATTTAAATATTTTCAGCTATGCATTACCAGTTTGTACTTAGGAAATATGTTGCCATCATCAGCATTGCTGTTATATTGAATTTGCTATTCCATGACATTTCATTGTTTTAAGTCAACCAACAAGTGCTTCATTCTTGTAATCTGCTTCTAATGATCATGTTCAACAACTTCAATTTTCAACTCACTTCCCTATTTGGAAATTTAATCCCCTCATTATGGGCTTATGACCCTTTCCAGCTCAGAAGCTATTTTCTTCCCAAAATTTGCACCACTCACACCAATTTACCAGATTAGTCTTGACAAAATTTTGCACTAAATTGCTCCACTTATCCCACAGCTACCAGTTCTGTCATCTAAACTAACAGTTCTGTTTTTAGAATGGAGTTCCAGTCCACATATCAGGCTTCAAACGTTCCATTTGCTCTTTAGACAGCTCTGCAATTGATTTTGACCATCATTTGCATTTCCAGAACAACTGTACCAGGTTATTTAGCATCAAGAAGCTCATGATATAGCAACTCTTAATGATGGAGCATTTCGTTGTTGTCAACAGACTAATTCTCCCTGTAAACCATCTTCTTGACCCTAAACACTAAACCTTCATTCTCTTGCCCACAACTCTGTCCAGTCCTTCTCACCCAACTTTACTACTTAGCAAGCTGTTACTTTTCTTGGACGGAACCTTGAAAGGTTTGTATAAGAGGATGAGATATATATTTGCATTATTTCAGCATCTGCATCCCTTCTCTGCTCCAATGGAGTTTCCATGCTTCCCTTGTTTTGTTCTGCAACTTTTGTCTCACACAGTATTGTACACCTCAGTTATCGGATATCAGTGCTAGAATCACTTTTCTTCTCTGCAGAGCTTTTGCCCTTTATCCGTGCCTTTTTAGATTTTGGTTCCAAAAATAAAATATTTTAGCCTAATCCTTAATAGCTGTCTTTCTTAACATTTGATTCTTCATAGCTGTTAATTCTGTGTCATCATCCATCTCAATATCCTGCAGTTAGAATACAACAATTATTTCCCTTCTGGTTGCAGAATCAGATCCATTCTTGTGTATAAATTTGACAAGAATTTATTCTCCATCTATAATTCTTGACGTTGAAACTCTTTAATCAATTAATTTTCTAGATATTTTCAATAAATAACACAAGAATAAATTGGAAAACCAACCATGAGATAATTCAGAAGATAGTACTCAAGATCAAAATCGATGAAACTTCCAAGCTCCAATCTAGGACATCTCTTGCAATTTTCTAGCCCATTTGATTATTAAAACCATAGTTTGAAGGGGGATGAAACTTTTATCTTCATACAGACGGCATAAACCAAAACAAACAGTCATCATAGAAAAAGGCTTCCCAATTCCACATCTCTGCATTTTCAGTCTGTAAATTCTAGAAGTCTCCAAAGATAATTAAACTACACCCTACAAAAGCAATTCAACATCATAACCACTTAGTCATAATAGAAACCTTAGGCATCAAGACTCGAGCTGGATCTTGAAAGCGATTTAGGGAATGTTTTGTGGGTGCCTAAGTAATTCATCTTATTGCTTAGTATTCATTAACTTTTTATCTGTACAGCTGTCAACACTAGCCTTTTTTTATTAGGGATGTGATAATGATTTTCATATTTCTGCGGAGAAGCCTCCTGTTTAATTACAAGGTGATTAATGAAATGTAGTTGAATATGTGTGCACTGGAAGATTGCATTATGTAGATTTCACTTTGCTAACACAGGAAAAAGTAAATGCTAGGATAGGGAATCATTCCATGCAATGAAATAACCCAGCTCTAACATTAGTCAGCTAAATCCCACATAAAAACCCTAATTTTGTTTCCAATTTCAGTTTAGGTGTAGGAAGATAATAAACAATGGGTTAGGACAAACAAAACTGAAAAATTCACCAAGAAGATGAGAAAAAGCAGGAAAGTAATAAAGATTACCGGAAATAGATGGCAAAGGTCAGCACTTCAGTTCCAGAGCATCACTAGGGAGAGAGTTTCACTTTGTCGTTCTTCGAATTGTTTATAATCTCTAAATTCCAGCTTCTGAAGGGGGGAGGGAAATCATCCAGTCGTGCCACACAGCTCATGTTGGGGCTTGTTTCTTTTTGGAGAGTAGATGTTTGTTTCAGGAACTCTTTTTACTTTTGGGTGGGAAATTTAGCAGCTTAGTTTCAGGATTTAGTAGAACTCAACTGGAGCATTTTGTTTGCTTCTCCGTTTTGTCATCAGAGTAATGAACAAGGGATTTGACGTGCATTTTGTCTTAAATAGATTCACTTTCCAATTCATCTCTGTTTCTCAATGTACGGTGGTTGCTTTTTGGTTTGACAGCCGCTCTAGTTAACTAAAGCTTGGTTAATGAAACCATACGGAGTTCTTTTTACTTGAAAAAAAGGTTGTTACTTTAGCAATATTCTGAGTGAAATCCATTCCAAAGTCCACAAATTGTTCATGCTCTGATTCCTTCCACAGTTATGAAATATGTTCTTGCCGTCTAACCAAAATTTCTGCCACATTGCAAATTTGTGTAGTGGTTTGTAGTTGCCTTAACTTAATCTGCAATTAATGTCTCAACACAATGCATTATGTTTCGTTCAAAGATGGATTTGAATTTTGAGATTTTGCTCTTGACCATGTCTCACATTTATAGAAACATAGTAACTAAGGCCTAGTGAACTTTAAGGGAAAGGTCAAGCTATGTGCTACAACATTAACATCATGGAAGCCATGTGTCACGACCTTGAATATTTCCCGCCCTTTGAGAAGCTGACATGGCGTGCTTGCCTTACCATTCTCTACAGCTTCCACACCTGCACTCTCTGTAAAGGCTAGCGCTACATGACACAAAACTGAAACGGATGCATGTTTTAGTTTTACCCGGGCTCATTAAGACACTCTTTTCTCGAAACCTTTGTCTTTCTGTTTCGTAGAGACCAAGTAGTTTCCTTGGGAAGTCCCTTTTTTGGTCTAAGGATATATAGTTCTCTGTTCTTTTGGGGTCCTCTCTCTACGAGAATCTCTTTTGGGTTTTGGGTCCTTCACTCTCTGGTTTCTTGCAAAAACTGGAGGACTTTCAGTGTCTGTATTTCAGGTTTGCTTGCTCAGCCCTACTCTATTTCCAATTTTCTCTTCTTTGCTTGAGTATTCATCTATGTGGGGTGTTCAATTTTGAACTGTTTGTTGCTTGTACATTATCAAGAGTGGTCCTTTTTCATGTTTCTTTCTAGGTTCTGTTATTATCTTGTTCTTATTTGTTTTTCCCTGTTGATTAGTCGGATATTTTTGTGAATTTCAAACTTGTGAAGTAAAGAAATGGCTGGTTCTTTGACATTACTATTTCAGGAGGTTCCTTTTGTTCAATTGTGAAAGTTTCTACTTTTCATATTTTGTTGTGTTAACTTTGTATGCATGCTTTAAACCCCAATTTGGGATTTTGTTCTTTTTGCTTCCCTACTAATTCCTCTTTGTTCCTTGTCAAGTATAGCCACTGTAGATTTGTACAATTCCAATTTACTAACAAGATGAATTCTTTTGAAACTTGAATTTTGCTGTTTTTCCGTCTTTCAAGTAATTTCAACTTTCAAGGGCGTTTGTTTACGGGTTTAAAAACTCAAATTTGCGATGGGGAAGCCTCCCAATTCTGGAAGACTTGAAATTCTTCATGCCACAATTTATTGAAGCACTAGTCAAAGAAAAATCTCTTACAGCAAGTTTATGCAAAAGTATACTCTGTGCACTGTTTCATAAAAATGTCAAATTTAAGGGTTTCCTGTGCTTTGTGTGGCATGAACTTTCCCCTTTCTTAGGTTTCAATGTCAAAATATGCTCCAATGGTCTAGACTTCGTTTATTGTTCTTCCTTGGTTCTTCTCTTGGAAACTTCAAATCTTTTGATCATATTTTCAACTGATGGTATCCAGGCTGGAAAACTCAACTTTATGATATTTTTTTTTGGTACCAGTTCTAAATTCTGGCTCCTTAACGTTTATGAGCTCTATTATTGCTGAGAGTTTATTCATTCATGTCTATAGAATTTCGTGGTTATTTAAATTCTAGTTCTTAGTTTGGCTGAAATGGTATCTAGCTTTCCCCTTAGTCTGCATTTCAGCCTCTCTACGACACTCTAATCTGGGGACTATGTCTCTCTCTGAAGTTATAGAGGTTTTGGGCCTACATTAAGTTGAAAGTTCCCAATCCCTTTGTCTTAATGGATATAGGTGGGTTCTAGGTGTTTTGGTGAGTCAGCGGGTTTGCCTTCAGTTAGGAAGTTTACAACTTCTTTCGGTCGACTATTTTCTAGGTCTATCATTCAACATCTTCCAGCACATCGGCTGAGATTGGAAAGAGAATTGTGACTGGGATTGTGCTGCCTACTGTGAAGGGTTCTGTGAGTGTGACACATTGCACGGAAAGTTTTCATATCCTCAGATTCTTTCCTGTCTTGGCCAAGCGAAACTCTCTAATCTGCTTATTGAATGTAAACATGTCCAATTACATTTCATGTTAAATAAGAGCCTCTCCGCAGATAATGAAATCATTAGTTTGTTCATCAATATCACTAGTAAAGTTGGCAAGACTTGATAACCGTGCATATAAAGGAATAATAAACACTAAGCAACAAGCTGAAGGGCTTGAGCACCCACAAACCTTCTCTAAATTGCTTCCATGCATTATTGGCTGTGGTTGTGATGTTGAATTGCTAATGTGACAGGATGCAGTTTAATTATGTCTTTTAGGAGAATTTACAAACTGAAAATACTAAGGTATGGAGTTGGGAGTCTTAACATATATTTAATGTTTGATTTGGTTTCTGTATTATGCATGGGGGTAACAGTTTCATCTCTCTTCTGAATTGGATTTTAATAATGAAATGGGGAAACATATGCGGCATGTTCTAGTTTGTAGTTTAGAAGTTCCATGCATTTTGAATTTGGGCAACCACCTCTTAACTTATGTCATGGTTGTGGATTCAAATTTTTTCTCGTATGATTTATTGAAAGTATCTTGGCAACTAATGTAGATTTTCAGTTTCAAGAACTAATAGCCTTGTGATGGAGAATAAGATCTTGGAAAAGTTAGAAAGCAAGAAGAGGTTAGTTTCTGCAACCAAAAAGGGGAAAGATGATGTATGCCAACTACAAGACATTGAGACGAATGATGAAATAAAACTAGCAGCTTTAAAGGATCAAGTGATAAGAAAGGTTGCTACTAGCAAGTCTAAGAGAGATAAGTTCACTACAAAGATCAATCAGCCAGGAAGCATAGCTACTAACGTGAAAGGTCAAGAGAATTTGGAACTGAGATCTGAAAAGGCAAAGATTAAAGGAAAAAACTCCTCAGAAAAGAAAACTAGGCCTAGCAGTGAAATTGAGATACGTGGGGTAGGCAGTCCATTGGAGGCAAAAGATGCAAAAGAAAACAAGGACAGCATGGAAACTCCATGGAAGCGCAAAAGGGGTGCTGATGCTGAAATTATTCAAACATATTTGTCATCTGCAGATACAAACATGTCAAGGTGTCGTCCAAGAAAAGAGGTACCTGCTTTCCGATTAGTAAATTTGGGTGAGGAGGATTGGTTTAGAATTGTTGGCAAGAGAATAAAGGTCTATTGGCCAGAGTCCAAAAGATGGTTCATTGGAAGAATTAAATCATTTGACAACAAGAAGAAGCACCATAGCATTCTGTACGAAGATGGCGACAAGGAAGAGTTAGAATTGAGTAAAGAGCGGTTTGAACTTGAGATTCTACCCTCTGAGGGCTTTAATTTGAGGATTGAATCAAAGTTTCAAAAGAGATATGCAGCTTCAGAAGATCATTTGGCCAGTAGAGAGTGTGTCCAAGAGGAATCAGCTTTCGGTCATGATGCCAAAATTGTCTCTGAGAGCTCAGAGATAATGATGAAAACAGCAGTCAATGATGTGTTTGGCAGAAAGTGGACTACTGAATTGAAGGTTCAAGAAGCTGAAATGAGATCTGGTAAATCAGTTCCTTTTATGGATGTTGCTTTACATTCTGAACTAGATGAGGAGTTGTTATGTCATGAACTCCTTGATGCAAAAGAATCCACTCTTTTTGTTCCAAGAAATGGAGATGATGGTTCAGAATCCACTGAAGACATGTCAAAAGAAGTAACTGCAGTGAAAGAAGCACAAACTGTCGGACTACAATTTCATTCTGAAGGCAAAACTGTTGGTTTTGATGACAGAATTAGTACAAGTGTAGTGACTTTGACATATACCCGAAGAAGAGGTGCCAGTAAACCAGCTACGAAACCAGCAAATTTGAAGACGAAATCTGGTTCTGATGCTGAAATAAGCAGTGAGTTAAAGCTGCCGAACAGGGAAGAGAGCCAAAATGAGGAGCAAGTGCATACGAGAATAGATGAAGATATGAAACACAGTGAAGTCAACGTGAAGTATGTGCACCATGACATCCACGTCAAAAAGGATGTGATATTGGATCTTGAAAAGGAAAATGACAAGGCTTTTTCGATTTTGATTGGAAAAAGTGAAGAAAATGATCCTGTATCATGGACAGCTCAAGGTTCTCCCTTCTGTGTTAATGCTGAGAACATGCAGAAGAAGCCACTGGTTTCTGCTGGAAGCATCTCCAAAAGCAATGAACTTGCTGTACCTCCTGCAGCTGATGTCAAAGAGAAGGCGGTAAGTGAAGAAATTAATATTGAAGTGCCTGTGGATGCCATCTCCAGGAAAAAAAACAATTATGGTATTTGATTAGCATCAAATTAGAAATTGTTAGTGAAGAGTCTGACAAAGATCTACCTAATTTGCAGCGCAGAGAATACGCTAAGTTAGACGAAGGAAATTCCATAATCCAGCAGGAAAAAGCAAGTGTGGCAGAAGCTGAATATGAGAGTGGAAAGGAATTACCCTTCATCGGCCAGAATAAAACGCAATTGAAAATGGAGCATTAGTTGCTTGAACTATGTAAGTGTATGCTTTCGTCTCTGAATCTGTCCTATAGTGGAACTCAAGTTTGTTAAGCAAATACCCTGGCTGTTCTGTGCTGAGTACTTAACATTATCCCCTTTTTTGCTTAGTGTAGCATAAATTTCATGTTTACCTAACGAGAAGTTTGGTGTTGATGGATGTGATTGTCATATAAGTTTCGCAGTTTTGCAGTAACTAATAAATGGAGCACTGATATGTTAATCCAAGTCAACTGTAGATGGCATGGGAAAAGAAAGTAAATGGTGAGTCATGGGGCAAGAGCAAGACAGCTGTGGCAGATAGATAGATTGTAGGAAATAGGAGATGCTGATTTCCATGTTTTTCCCTTTTCCTAAATCAGAGAAGCAGGAACTCTACAAATTTCTTCATATTTGTTTTATATGTGAATCCAGACTCTCACTATGTGAGATTGATCAGTGAATGCATTCACCTCTATGTCTATTTTACTCAATGGTCTCTTTCAAAAGATTGCAGTTTTTTGGTAATCAATCAGAAAGTACCAAAGTTCTTGGTATCCTATTGTAAGATTTGTTGGTTTATTGAAAATGTCAACTTGCGGTCTGAGCCTAACTGCTGCTCGGTAAAATGGTGTTTCAGTTCTTCAGCCTACCATGGGGAAGGACAAGACGCCATGAGTCCAGTTCTCTCCTGTCTTGTCAAATCTTATCTTAAGGCAAAGCCCAGTTGAACTTAGTGGGCTCAGGAGCAGGAAATTGTGGACAAAACAAAACAAATGTTTGCATGTCATGCCTTACATAAGCTGAGTCTTCACTTTCTTATAATTTATATTACCCAACAACTGAAATGAATATGTAGCTCGAGTAAGATAATAATCTTTAAATTCCACAAAATCATTTTTTTAATATTATCTCCCAGTTGATTCGATTAGATGACCTCTTTGCGTGAGAACGTCCAGATTCAATGTAACCAAACATACATTTGACATGTCTGTTTACTCACTCACTTCACGCATTTCATAAGCCACTCGCGCATTCGCTGCTGCGGTTCACCACCGCCATGTCCCACCCATATCAACTGGCATTTGAAACCCACCAATCGCACATCATGCGTGGACAAAACGCAGATCAACAGCAGTCAAAAGATGATTCTCGTGTCCGGCACGTGACAACGCACATACATTTGTTTACTACGTATAAATATACATAGACATATAGATATCTGATAAAGAGCAAAGGCGGCGTTCGCTTTCGTTGCTGTCGTCTCTCACAATACCACAATCACAAAGAACTCATCTTCTTCTGCTTTACTCTCTAAGCTTGACCTTAAAACCCTAGTTGCTCGTTTGCTTTTTGTTGGTTGAAGATGATGGCAAGGACGTCGTTTGGAGCGGGGTTCAATGAGCCCAATATTCGGAGCTTTGATGGGTTGAGGCCTTCCAATTCCGATCCAAAGTTGCTGTCTTTGAGCAGGAATGTCAATGTTTTCTCCGTGTCTACGTGCAGACAGTCTTTTGTTAGAGCAGTTGCAACGGTGGGTGTCTCTATCTGTCTCTATTCCTGTGCATGTGTTCGAAGAAGTTTTGATCTCTTGGACTATTTTCCAAATTTTTGCAAGTTTCAGTGATACTTTCGAGCTCTCTGTCTTTTCTTTCTGTATTTGGTGATCTGATGGCCTGTTCTTCGATTTAAGCAAAAGAAAAGGAAAAAGGGAAAAACGAAATATGCCTTAAATCATGTCATTTTCGATTTTTTTCATGCATCAGTGATGGAGATTTAGGATAATAAAAGGCCATTTTGATTATTATTATTTTTAAAATCCTACCTCCATGGGAAGGTAAGAGATGGTCCAAAAGGCAGTCTCTTTTTAAATGTGTGCTAAATGTTGTTTCTTCTTGTCAAGATTTTCATTAGTTGCAGACTACTTTTATTGATTGGATTACATTTTGTTCTGTTGGCAGCCAGTGAAGCCGGTGACTGAGACTAAACGAAGTAAGGTTGAAATAATTAAAGAACAAAGCAATTACATCAGGTATCCTCTTAACGAGGAGCTACTGACAGATGCACCGAATATCAATGAGAATGCTACGCAATTAATCAAGTTCCATGGGAGCTACCAGCAGTATAACAGAGACGAACGTGGTACGAGATCCTACTCGTTTATGCTTCGTACTAAGAACCCTTGTGGGAAAGTGCCAAACCAACTCTATTTGACAATGGATGATCTTGCTGATCAATTTGGCATCGGAACACTTCGTTTAACAACGAGACAAACTTTTCAACTCCATGGTGTTTTAAAACAGAACCTCAAGACTGTAATGAGCACTATCATTCAGAACATGGGTTCAACTCTTGGTGCCTGCGGTGATCTCAACAGAAATGTTCTGGCCCCTGCTGCTCCCTTTGCAAGAAAAGATTACCAGTTTGCTCAAAAAACTGCGGAGAACATTGCTGCACTTCTAACTCCTCAGTCTGGTTTCTATTATGACATGTGGGTGGATGGCGAGAAGATAATTTCTGCAGAACCCCCAGAGGTAGTTAAGGCACGTAATGACAACACTTATGGTACGAATTTTCCCGATTCACCAGAGCCCATCTATGGAACTCAGTTCTTGCCAAGGAAGTTCAAGATTGCTGTTACAGTCCCAACAGATAACTCTGTAGATCTTCTCACAAATGACATAGGTGTTGTCGTAGTTTCAGATGATGAGGGAGAACCCCAGGGATTCAATATATATGTAAGTATACTTTGTAACGGTTATGAGAGTTAATTTATATTGCTTTCTTACATTTTCACTTTCAGGTAGGTGGTGGTATGGGAAGAACACATCGGGTGGAGACAACTTTCCCGCGACTGGCTGAACCATTGGGGTACGTACCAAAACAGGACATCTTGTATGCTGTGAAAGCTATAGTTGTTACACAACGAGATAATGGGAGAAGAGATGATCGTAAATACAGTAGAATGAAGTATTTGATCAGCTCCTGGGGAATTGAGAAGTTTAGAAGTGTAGTTGAACAATATTATGGGAAGAAATTTGAACCGGTCCGAGAGTTGCTTGAATGGGAATTTAAAAGTTACTTGGGATGGCATGAGCAGGTTTGTCCTTGGGATTCTTGTCATTTATCCTTGCTCTTTTTGGTTTCGTCCACTGAAACCATTTTCACTGCTCTTACTTCTTGAACTTTTACATGCTATTCAGGGTGATGGAGGATTGTTTTGTGGGCTTCATGTAGACAATGGTCGTGTAGGTGGAAAAATGAAACAAGTATTGAGGGAGGTAATACAGAAGTACAACTTAGATGTACGCATTACACCAAACCAAAACATTATTTTGTGTGGCATTCGCAAAGCTTGGAAGCGGCCTATCACCACAGCTCTTGCACAGGGTGGCTTACTGGTGAGAATATCTGCAGTTTGAACTACAGATCATGTACTTGCCTGAAGAAATGGGTTGATATAAGGAATAAACATATTCCATTGATTTGTTCTGATCAAACTTTCCTTAGGACCTCCTGAAGGGAACCATGTTAATTCACATATCAACTTGAAATTGGTATATGTAACCTGTGATGTAACAAAAAATGATTGAAGAATTGTGACAAGCGGTGATTTAGAACGACAGCTCTTGAGGGGAGTTATAATTTTATGTCATCATTCTAGGAGGGTTGTGTACCCTAGCCCTCTTCCATGATATCTTCTGGAGTGACCTTATGTTGTTTTATTATTTTTCACTTGATGACGACCTTACAATTCTTCACTTAAGCTTGCTAGTTGCATATTATGATAATATTTACCTGTCTAATTAGATTTTTATACTTGTGTTGTGTTGTTTTGTACCCTTAACTTTCTCTTTTTTAACTTCTTTCCTTTTGACTTGTGATGCTTGTGGCAGCTACCTAAGTATGTAGACCCCCTCAACTTGACAGCAATGGCATGTCCAGCTTTTCCCCTTTGCCCACTTGCAATAACTGAAGCTGAACGGGGAATTCCTAACATCCTCAAACGTGTTAGAACAATATTTGAGAAGGTACTTATTGTTTAAATAACTATATGAGAAGTCCACCAAACCTTTCATGCATGATGCAGTGAACTGAATTTGTTTCCAAACAAGTATAAGTACTTATATTAACAGCACACCCTTTGAAATGTCAGGTTGGTCTGAAGTACAACGAATCTTTGGTAATAAGGGTAACTGGCTGTCCAAATGGATGTGCTAGACCATACATGGCTGAATTAGGATTTGTTGGTGATGGTCCCAATAGCTATCAGGTGCATGAAGAACTTAATTAGCAGTTTATTTTTCACTTCTCCATTGAAAATATGCAAAACTTAATGAATGTATCGTGGTCTTTCTTAACAGATTTGGCTTGGGGGTACACCAAATCAGACTGCATTAGCTAAAAGCTTTATGAATAAGGTTAAGATTCAAGACCTGGAGAAGGTTTTGGAGCCTTTGTTGTTTTATTGGAAACAAAAAAGACAATCCAAAGAATCATTTGGTGATTTCACAACCCGTGTGGTGAGTATACTTGGATTTCAGGCCAAATAAGGAATTGTGAACTCATCTTTTTCTTGAATTTTATTAGCTATCTTGTAATTTATACTATGTTCAATTACTTTAATCAGGGATTTGAGAAACTTCAGGAATGGATTGACAAATGGGAAGGTATAGTGACTACACCAACCAAGTACAATCTTAGGCTCTTTTCTGACAAGGATACTTATGATAAAATGGATCAGCTTGCAAAGTTACAGGATAAGACTGCCCATCAATTGGCCATTGAAATCATCCGCAATTATGTGGCTTCTCATGAAAATGGGAAAGGAGAATGAGGGATTAGGCTCGTTAGCAAATCTGCAAAGGGGACCGAGGAATGCCTCTCTCGTTTTTTATTGCATGCTGTTACTGGTCGATAACAGCTTGTGCTTGAGAATGGGCATTCAGCAGCAGGTCTTCATGCATTGTGTCACAGTTTAGCTTGTTTAGCATTTCACCGAACCTGTACTTTTTCTAACTTTTTCACAAGAATGAGTGATTTTTGTTTTAAAGAAGGTTCCTCGATTTTTCCTGCGATGAAATCACTGACTGGCTATGTCATCATTGATAAGCTACTCGAGGTATTCAAGACAATGGCAAATGAGATGAAATATTTCTGAACTGGATAGTGCTCGTCGTGGTAATTTGTCTCGCGTATTCATCTTATGATGCTCAGATCAACAGACTTTCGAGTAGGCAATAGGATATATGAAGCTTTCTAACCAGCCTTCATCTATGTAAAACTAGTCACCAAACATGTTGGAACTTCTGTGATCTTTATTTCGTTATTCCGAAACTTTGATATACAACGCAAGCGCTATTTGACCTTCGTAAACACCAGATTTCGTTCTCCGATTTTTCTAATTAATTACAAGAGGACGAGCCAAACTTGAGACGTGGAGAGTTGGGGCGAGACGGGGTAGAAGCCAAATGGGTTGGAGCTTATTTGCTTTACTTTCTGCAGCTCGTTTTCCTAGCTCCGTCACACTAAAGACACTGCGGTTTCATCAAACACTGAAACAGCAATCAGTAGAGGCAGATCCCATAAACAAAAGCGTCGTTTTTCCGGGAATATGTTCATAAGCAATTGAATAGCTGGAAAAATAAAGTGGCGATAGCTAGTTCTGTAAAAGCATTTCTCATTCTTCTAAACTCGTGCAGGACAAAGACGTGTTCCATTGTGAGCAACCAATCCTAGCACATACTGAGATGTGATGCTAGAAAGAAATCAAAATCGACCCTTTAAACGTAGAAGCGATTTTTGCTGATCATCAGGTATCGAAGCAACGTCAAGTAACATCTACAACCAACCTAAGCCAAAAACAAAAGTCTACAAAGGACACTGAAGCTACGGGAAATTATCTAAAACAAATATACAACACTTTGAAATTAGGAAATAATGGACAGAGAGATGAAACAGGCAGTTTGTTGAATGGAAGAGCACAAGTGCATAAGAACTTTTACATTAATCTAAAAAGCCAACGAATTACAAGTCAAGATCCATACAAACTCTCACTTGCGGCATATACGAGCAGTAGGCATTGTGACACAGATAGGTGAGTACTTCTTCTTAGCTTCAGGTGTCCCAGGCCTAGGCTCTACATCAGCCATAGCAACTTTAGCAATGGAGTAAGCAGCAGCTGCTGCAGCTGCAAATACTAAATCCCTCCTCCCACTGCAGTTGCCTTCCCTTTTCTTCATCTCCAAGTTGACCATCTCTTCATCAGTGGCTCTCGAGGCTTTTGCCACAGTCAATCCTCGACGAGGGGCTGTCAATGGCTGCTTGGTCAGGGCTGATCCTGCGAGGAAAGAAGCAGTCATGGTCATGGACGCCATCTCTGTGATTCTCTGCTTTATGTGAGCTTGCTTTCTGGGATTGATGAGACAGACGAAACTAATTACTAGTTGGAAGTGCTAATGGCTCAAGGGCCTTACTCAAACAGCCCATCATCCATTTCCTTATCCTTAGACATTATAGGACAAATGAACCAGTGACACGTGTAGCTCTATCTTGCCCTCAGCTCGTGGCTACGAATAAACGAGTCGAAAGTGGAAATCGAAAATACTATTCCAAAAGTCCATTGATCCTGACTGTTTATCCTTCGCTTGAATGATGGCCACTTCTCTTTAGGCTACTTGAGCCTTAAGCTTCACCGAGTTTAACTTAAACCCATCAGTTCTTCCGTACATCGCCATGGCTTCGTGACCTCAAATTTAACTTACTGTTCAGTATATCACCGTCAGTACTAGGGCTTGGAAGTCAATTTCCGATTAAACTCTCGATACATAATATTCTACACAAAGCCGCTAGTTCTACTTCCTGTGCATCAAGCAACTAACTACCAAGGAAAACCGCACATTAGGGAAGAGAGATCGTGCCTCTCCAATTCAGTTCCTCGTTTCCGACAGAACAATTGAAACTTGAGACTCAAATCATGAATAAGACCATTTCATCAACATCTGCAAAGAAAAGGAAGATGCTCTTGAGGCACAAAACCTTATTTTCTCATTTTATCATCTCAGATTAATTGCCAAGCGCACAAATATTAAACAAGCAGCCACTTTTAAAGATAAAAATAAACACAGGTCCGTAACACAAAAGAAATGAACAAAATGATCCACCACAACATGATTGCAAAATGCAAAAAGGTCATAAGCTAATAATAGTGGAGCTCATCGAAATAGAAGAAAACATCCTGTAGTCTTATGAGCCTATCAACCAACAGGTACTACCAACTCTTTTTCAAGACTCCTGTAAACCTCATCCCTCTCTTTCCAAATCTTCTAGAATGAGGGCCTTAGTTGGCTTTCCCAAGAGATCAGTGTACTCCTGGTAAGGAGACCTGGTGAAGCGTGTTTCCCTCCAGAAATCAGGCGTCAAGAAACCATAGGTTTTTAGGAGACACTCGAAAGTTGCCTACATCCACAAGATATAAAAATCCTTAAGTGCCATTGATAATCAAGTAGTAGAGAAGAGATTTATGCAACATAGCCCAACTCAAGAATCACTTTAACATTGCCAATAAATTCATGAAGAATCCACCAAATACGAGTCAACAGGCTTTCAAGAGCCCTGATAAAGTAATAAACAGATCAATAAATTCAAGAGATCGCTTTCTACACTTTTCAATTAGAAGTTACTCCAAACTACATGAAGTACTCATTGATCCCAAAAACTTCAACCCAAACTATCGTACTAGCTCAACAAGATCAATCTAACCTGCGATAGGACAAGAATAATTCATGCTCCATAGACACAAGAGCACCATTTCCAATTCAGAAACTTCAAAACACTTTACAATACCATCTATATCATAATCAAATTAACAATACTGAAATCAACTAAATTATATAAGAATTAAGACAAGATTGAACCTTGACGAAATTGCCGAGAGTCTTAGTAGATCCTCGAGAAGAGGTGAAAACATCCTCAATGCCAGCAAACTGCAGAACCTTCTTGGGGACGCGAGCAGCAACAATCCCGGCGCCACGTGGCGCCGGCACCATCCTGACGGTCACTGAGCCGCACTTCCCGGTGACCTTACACGGCACTGTATGAGGCTTCCCGATCTTATTCCCCCAATACCCTCTCCTCACCGGAATCACCGATAGCTTCGCCAATAT
>JANKYE010000012.1:20819232-20830936 GCA_032467995.1 Erythroxylum dillonii
AAATCCAAAATAAGAGAATCAAATTTATCCAAATGTGAAAGAATAGATGTACCTTCTATCATCCTCAACATGTACAAGTTTTGTTTCAAATAAAGCCAATTCTCCACCGTCTTCTTCATGTACATAGCTTTCAATTTGTCCCATATACCTTTAGTTGTGTTTTTACCAGCAACCACCTGTAAAACCTCATCGGAGAGATTTAATATGATGGCTGATCTAGCCTTTTTATCTAGATATGTGAATATATCTGACGCGATATCTGCTGGCTTTTTCTCCACTCCATCAATTGCAATCTCACATCCATCTTATATTAAAATGTCTTGCATCTTGAGCTGCCATATATCGAAGTTAATGCTCCGGTCAAACTTTTCAATAGAGGTCTTCGTTATCGTCATGGTGGCCAAAAATTGATATTCAGACTATTTTTCTTCAGGTGGGTCCCACACAAGAAACTGGAACAACGAACCCCACAAAAGAACCGATGCGGGCCCCACAGACAAAGTTGGGACGTGGGCCCCATAAGCTAAGCTTTACAAAACTGAGGCTGTGGGCCTTGCAAGATAAATCCGAGATAGTGGGTCCCACAAGATAAAATTGAGATAGTCGACCTCGTTTAGACTAACAATAAAAAATCTAAGTTACTTTCTGATGTGGAGAGTCCACCTTAGTGGCAATCACAGGGCATACGGTAAGTTAGATCGAAAAGAGAGGCTCTAATACTAGTTTGTTAAGATAAAATGCTCTCGGATCGGATACCGGTTGAATTTAATAGCCTGAAGTAGGAGTAACAAAAATAAAGATAGACAAAATAAATAGGACAGAACACAAAGATTTACGTGATTCGGTCAATGTGACCTATATCCACGGCCAGAGGGTGAGCAATTTTACTAATATGTGGAGAATGTATAAAATTACAAAGGCTAGAACAAAAGGCTTTCAACAACTCATAAATATACAGAGAGGATAAGAGGATTTCATAAAGGAAAGAATGGTAGTGTTCCTTTATAAGTCTGCAACCATATTTATAGCTGAAGTCCTACGCAATCGATCACCAAATCCACCATGTTAGGTGCATCCCTTATTGACTTATAACAAGCAGCCATAAATTATTTAAATGAATGATTTCTTTACCAACTATATTTGACATACTTGCATGCCGCCAACCAAGTTCATTGCATGCCACCAGCCAAGTTGATGTTGTTGAATTTCATGCCACCAATAGGCAACCAAGTGGGGGGGCCAAGCTATCACACGCAACCATGGATGGAGCCACACCACTGGGCCTATATATATATATATATATATATATACATATAAAGGCGAAATTATTTGGAGCTCAGTGATGCATTGGGCCCCTTAAGATTTAAAAAAATTAAATATTTAGGCCCTCTTATCTTAAATTCCTGGCTCCGTCATTGCACGCAACAGATTTTTTGCCTCTTAAGATTCCTGTCGAACTTCCCAACATAGAATCTTTGGGAACCTCTCATTATAATTTTTGGCTTTTTACATAATTCTCATAGACTACATCAATTAATATAAATGCTTGGAAGTTATAGATTTTTGTCTATGATTTGATAGTAGGCCTATGGAACCTTTATGATAAAATAGTGACAGATGCAACTCTGAGATATACAAGCCAATACCAAAGTCAGTTTCAGAATTTTAGAGAGAGAGACAGCATGAGTTCGTAAAAGAGTCCCCCTTGCTTACATATGGTGAGTAATGGAAACTAAATCTTATAGATGTCTAAGTCTCGGAGCCATGTTCGCAGGCATGAAGATCATTATATGACAAGGATATGCTAAAGGGACGAAGCGAGTATCGGGAGACCCTCGTGACATATGTTATGAAACTCCAAGAGCTGGATCCACGTGGTCCATGCATATAATTTATAATAGACAAGACAGTATTTGCATTAAAAATTCATGTGTTAAGTTCTTCCAAAGGAGGAAATTATCAAGAAATTTGATATATATATTGTGATTGTATTCCAAGATATTTAGAAGGTTAAAGCTTAAAAATGAAAGTGTCTCCGCTAACTAAATTGCTGCTGCCTTGATTTTAGAGAATGGGCAGAAGTTAAAACATGGTTCTTTGCTTTTACATAATTAATAGGAAACGCTTTGACTTGAGTTGGTTTTGGAAATGCAAGCTCCTACGTACTGCAGGTTTGTTGTATTTAGTCCAAGTAAGTACAGACAAGTGCCTGTCTCAAATTTGGTGAAGACTCAATTAGCTAATTAATTAATTAATGCATTCAGTATTGGAACTTATTATTCAGCTAGTTTAACTACTCTCCTCAACTTTCGAGTTCAAAGTTAAACCAGCCCAGCCCAGTCCCCTTAACGGTAAAGTTTGACGAAAATGTATTTGAATTCACTTCGATGTTTACATTTAATGGTGGTTTAATTCATATGGTGGCATTCTACTTGGCAACTTGATGATAAATAAATTGGTTTCAAGTTCTTAATAAAGGAGAAAAGAAAAACGTATGTGAAAGTAGTGTTAGCTTGAAGATATTTCAGACATGTTCTTAGGTATTTTGTACATCCCATTTGATCCTGAGGTTAGAATCACAGACTCATGTTGGAGATACGAACGAACCTATATGGATGGATCATGGATTTATACTTGGTTTGAATTGAATGGTGTACGTTAAATACTAGCTATAGCTAGCACTCATCTTTCCCATCCTCTTTCATGGTTATTTTTGATACCTGAAATTGAGTTGGCTATCTCAAGAAATTAAGGTGTGACATGAGTTACTAACTCATTGGCTTCTTTCCCATACGAAAAAAGTCCTTACCTACATGAGAATTGTGCATGAGTACATGCAATCTTCATGAAAGCCTCACAGCACAACCACTCTTGTAACCACCAAGTGTTTGATTATAACCACAGTAAGTAAGAGGATTGGAAGCAGATGCATGGGGTGTACGTACGTGTTAGTATCAGAAAATGAAATAAAGTGGTCCCTTAGATTTAATATATAGATTGAATTCAAACATGGGGCGTGAGACAGTGGTCCTCGGGTTAAACACAAGCTTCTTTGGTTTCTTTGAAAATGATAAAAACGGTGAAGACAAACTTTACAGAGAGAAAAACGGACGACGTACGTGAAAATCAAGAGAATCACAGTTATCAGATACATAAATACAGCAACAGAAGGCTGAGGAATGAGGTAGTGTCAGTCACAGTCAGTCCGCAATTGTATTAATTACAAGTTGAGTCACTTGAAACACATGACCTGACCTTCAACGCCACGCAACGTTCCTGTAGTTTGTTATTGACTAAATGGCCTCTAATGTGCCTTCCAACGCACCCAATGACATACTATATTAAGTTTAAAGAAAAATAGAAATGAACAAAGTTTGGCAAAATTTTTATTAATTTTATAATATCTTATTCTAACTTATAAATTTCAGTTATTTATTTATTTAAATTTCGTATAAATTTTATATAAATAAATGTAAGACTCGTATAAATAAATGATTGCGATTCATTAAATATACTATAAAATTAGAGAAAAATTTTGCATAAATAAACATAAAATTTATATAAATAAATGATTAAAATTTATAAAATAAACATAAAATTATAGAAAAACTGAGCACTCCAATGTCAAGTTCAAACGCACTGTCTTGTTATCAGTACGACAACATTTGCTGGAATTAAAAAAAAGAACAGAGAGAGAGTCGCAGCTTTCATTTGAAATCTCTGTTCCTTCCATATCACGAGGTTGCACGCCTCTAAGTCTTAATTACTTCTTCTGCCCTCTCTCTCTGTAACACTCACCATAGTCCCCCACGCACTAACCCATAAAGATTCTGCGGTATTGGCTCCTACCAGCGCCAAAAAGCATTCTTTTGCTTCAACTCCGCAATTACCTGATATTCATTCTAGACGCTCCTCTCCTCTGTATCCACCTATAGTGTTACATATATATATATATATATATAAGGCCACCCAAATTGAGCGATTTGATTATTATAATTGTCGTCTGTGAGTTTTCAAACTGAAGAGAAAGCTGCTTGTGGAACATTGTTATCTGTCGCAAAGGTCCAAACTTTCACTTCTCTCTATCGCCAAATCATAACTCTCCTTATAACTAAACAATCACATTTCCAGCTAGTCATTGTCAAAGCTGTTATTTGAAACCAAAATGGGCCCTTGATGAATCTTTTTCCTTTCTGATATACAGACCTCTTTCTTGTCTCAGGCTACGACCCTGCGACCACCAACAAACAAGGAAACGTTGTTATGACCTTGTCCAGTTTCCGTCTGTTGTTCAAAACTTGTTATACTCCTTGACTGTAACCAAAAGCCACTCACCAATACAAAGGCACTTTGAGAAGGTATCGACTTAGGAGGACTCCAAGCAAAACCAAGTTTATGTTGCATGGATAAAGTAGCTACGATAACGACATTGACAACCAGGAGACCAAGGTGGCAATACCCACAAGCGCCTCCAACGCCAAGAATCCTCCATTTACCACGCAGGCCTCGGAGGAAGCCAAATGCAAAGGCCAATGCCAACAAGAACTGTTTACAAAGAGACAGGAAAGGGAGACTGGAGACTTTGTTTGATCAAGAAAGAGAATTTACAAGAGACGGTGCTCCAGTAGTGGTGGTAAGTGGGTGCAGGGATGATCAGAGTCGGGAACAGAGGAGACAGAGAGTGGAGGAGAGAAATACTGTGCTGGTGGAGGAAGAGAAGTGGAAGTTTCAAGCTGAAATGTTAAGGGCAGAGTGTAATTTGCTGAGGATGGAGAGAGAGATTGCAGTGAAGAAGATGGAGAGGAGAAGGGTCCAAATGGAGAGGACTTTAAGATCTGCTATCCAAACTCTAATATCTGTTAGTATTTTCTGATACTTGTTTGTCCTTTAGTTTGATCAGTTTGAATATCTTAACTTGCTTGGGTTTCGAGTGGCGTCTTCTTACGGACTGAATAACAACGACATAGTGAAGAGTTTGCTTTAGGAAACACTGTTCTGCTTACACACAAGGTTTGACGTAGTTGTGAGGCCACAGTATAAAACTTGTCTCTAGTCGTTTTCACATTTCTTAATTACTATCATCCATGTTTGATTGCTGAGGCAAGATGGAAAAACATGGAAGTGGAGATTTAAAAGCTTGTGCTTGGATCCATGTGCGGCTTTGTAATTCAGATTCAGATGTTATCCATCTTTCCTAACAGACTGCTCTGTATAAAAGCTGAGAGTTTATGAGCGAAGAGAACATTCCATCGCTTTCAAGCTTAGAAGTCCTAGGATTGAAATCTTTTGTGGGGTTGCCAGGAAACAGGAAATGAATGATAAAAGATTATCAAAATTGAATTTTGTTAGTAGATTTGAAAAGGCGGGTTCTATATGAAGATTAGGCGGCGTAAGCTTTTCATTGCGATAAACAAACAACAAAGTTAGTTGCAAACTCCATCTTGATTGTTTTTCATCTTTTGGTACCAAACCATTCGAACTTGCTTCACAAGTTTCTGTTTAAATGTTTAAACCCTATGAAGTAACCTGTAGTTAATCCAAGTATATTCTTTTCATTCAAACGCCTGGTAATGAGTTCCTGGGATCGATAACAAACGTGAAAATATCAATAAGACTATTTATCTTCATTAGTCTGTTGAAGCAGAGTTCTATTCATAAACAGCATTTAGTTTTCCAAGAATGGCCTGAGTTTTATCCTTTCTTTTTTCTCACAGTAGTTCTATTAAATTTTAGTGACTTTGGCGTGGTTAATGACTTGTAGGGGAAACAAAGGATTTCAGAAGGGAAGAATGCGAGAACTGTATTGGAGGAAGAGATTCAGGAATTAGCTGAGAAACTGGAGAAGTTGCAGAGAAGGTCACTAGTGAAGGATTTACGATTTCAGAAGTGTAATAATTTTGACAAACAAGCATCCCATCTTCGGAGACAGCTAGAGAAGTTTGCAGCAGAATCAGATGGCATATGTGTAAAGGAGATTCAAGAGATAGCAGAAGCAAGCTTGCCCATCACAAATAGTTTCAGTTTCATTGAGAATTCTGCTTCCATGCACAGTTACAATGTATAATACAATTTCCTTTTCCTATTGCTTATATCTTCTGACGTCTATCTTAAATTCACATCAATCAGTTGGTTAACATACTATTTTCTAGTTCTAGAATAAAACTACTACTTGAGAATCGTTGAATCTTTTGATGCAATTCTATAGGTTACTATCATCTGGCTTTCTCTTATGTGAATATTTACTTTCTTTTTCTTGAAATTCATGTAAATCCAATCCACAAAACTCATTCCACTCAAGCAGTTGTTTAATAACTGATATCTCCTAATTTATTTCTGGATAATGGTTATGTGGATTCGGTGGATTTTGCATTTGGATAATTCTTCAATTCCATCACCACTGTGATATGAGTTATACTTCTGCAGGTTTTATATTGTTGTCTTATTTATTGCTCACCTTCAACTCATGTCTCTATGTCTCTTAATTTCCACCTCAACGAATATGCAGATGGAGATTCTGAGAAGGAAAATGGAGGCATTAGCGAAGGGAACTATCTTAGAGAATATGGAAGATGAGTACCGGTCCATACTCTCTACAGCCAATAGTTCTGCTGCCAGTTCTGCCTCAACATCCAGGCGAATAGAATTGCCTGGAATGTCAACATCCTCAATAAGAAACCAAAGCAAGGTGAAGTATTTTATCTTTATAATAATAAGAAGAGATATTCTATAGGCAAAGGCAAAGGTTTTAGAAAAATAGGAGCTTCTCACTAGTGGTAGGTTTGAGGCCAGAGGTGTATTCGATTGTGGAATTTGTTGCTGTCCATGGTATTTGACTGATAATTCTTTTCACAGGCTACAAGGCCTCTGGAGGAGAGAGCATGTTCAGGGTGTTGCAAAGCTATAGTGCGGAGAGTTATAGAGCAAGTGCGGGCAGAGACAGAGCAATGGTCACAAATGCAAGATATGTTGGGACAAGTACGGGATGAAATGGAAGAACTGCACGCTTCTAGAGACTTTTGGGAAGATCGAGCAATTGATTCTGATCATCAGATTCAATCGCTGCAATCAGATGTAAGTAGACCAACAGTTAGTCCTTCATTTTGTGTGGTTTGGGGAGGGACAGAAATGTTTAGCAGCAAGTAGTTACGAAAATGTGTTGATTCACCAATATTTGATCTCTATGGTTTCTCTTTTGTCCATTTTTTTGGCAAAAGTCAAGTGCAATAGTTGAATTGTTAAAATTGATTTCTTTAGGTTCAAGCATGGAGTCAGAGAGCCATCACTTCTGAAGCCAAGGAAAATGAGTTGCAAGCGCAGGTGTGTGTGCTTCATACCGAGCTGGAAAGGTGGAGGAAAGAAAGAGTTGCAGAAACAGCCGCAAACAGAAGTTCACCAACACCACTCTCTCAAGATACAAGCATTGAAAAGGAGAAGCGAGTACTAGTTTGCCGCTTGAAGAAAAAGCATCCAACCGATGATGATGGCTACAAGCAAAAGAAGGCAATTAGTGATGGAAGAAGAAGGTCCAAAGTAAGCACCATTGAACCTAATGTCACCAAACGCTCGCCATTGAGAGATATTGGGAATTCATCACCATTGGCGGGGCAGAATAGTGGAGCAGTTTCTCCATTGCCTTAACCAAACCTTCAGCTATGGGAGGGCTTGGAAGTTTCTAAGGTAGAAGAACTAGTTCTACAAGATGATGGTATCTTACAATAGAATAACATGTAAGAGTGAGACTTAGGGAAGACAAGGACTGTGGATTTTAGCATTAGCATAACAAGTCCATGTAGAGTTCATCGAAAATTTTGAAGTTAAGAGTCCTAATTTGGTTCTTATTCGAGACAGGATTCTCTTTCTAACCTTACTCTGTCTAATTATGTCCAATTCAAAAAATGTTGTCATTTCTTCTTAAAGTTTACAAACTTTGTTAATTTTCCAAAATTCGAGCTTATGAGCCAAGTTGACCCCAGTCGTCGTCCTCCTCATCTTTATCTTCATTCTCACAAAACAAAAAGTTTTCAAACATTCTCCTTTCAACACTAAAATGCCCCAGATTTATTCACTTTCACTGATATTCAAATCCCTAGAAGACTATTGCCAATTGAAACCCCTCTTATTGTCTCATCTCTCTTCACCCCCTTACTACACCTTGCAATACCCATATTCTCGAATCTCAATCACATCAAAGTGTGCAACTTTTACGGACGAGTCCATTATTGAGCTAATTTCCTCACATACGAGTCCATTATTGAGTTAAACAACTTGAGTGATAAATACATTATATGATATTGCTTTTTGTCATTCTATCACAGAAGAAGGGATCAAAAAATGACAGAGAAAATGTAGGAGATGTCTAGGGATAAAGAATATTGATTTAAACTTTGAAATCCCTAAATTGGAGATATTGCAAGAAAAGGGACCAGAAATGGACAAAGAAGCATTGGTAGTGATTTCAAAAAATGCCTTGGATTGATGCAACTAGACCTGGAGGGTTGCCTAAATGTGACAACAAAAGGGGTGACTTAGGTGGCGCAAAACTGTAAATTGTAGAAGATTAAGAGATATAAGTTTGAAATGGTGTGATAATGTGAAAATTGATATTATAAATTTCTTGGTGTTATCAAGACCGTCACTGAGAAAAATAGTCCCTCCGTTTTCTCCATATCATAACCAAGTAACATTTTCTTATGATATGGATGTTTACACGACCAAGGGTAGCTTCTGAAGCTTCGAAGTGTATTTGGTTGAATTCTTTATGAAGTTTAATTGTAATCTCTTGAATTGATAATATGGCGTAGCTTTTTCCTTTTCCTTTTCAATATCATTTGTTGTCTCCACAAACTCGCTTTGTATAAACATATATCAACTTTCATGAACAAATGTCATTCTTCTTCATTCTTCCCTAAGTTTGTTTGATTAATTCCATGGAATCTTTATGGTGTTCCCAATTACTGCCTTTCTATGCAGTCACCACTATTGATCCAAAACTAATACAAAATTACCATCTTGAAGTTTCTAGAGGGATCTTATCGTGACTTAACTTGCATGAAGTCACGATCGTGACTTAACTTGCACTGAAGCTTCTGAGAAGGATCTTGTCGTGACTTAACTTGCACAAAGTCATAGCCGTGACTTGCTTGAACGGTCGTGCAAGTTAAGTCACGATCGTGACTTGCTTGCATGGCTGTGGATGCAAGGCCGTGTGATCGGGTTATTTCGATGTGTGTAAGTTTTAATTAATTAACCTCAATAATTTGTAGGCGCACGGTTCATTCGGGTAGTACCTAAGGTGTTAATCCCATGAGGAGGGATAATCTAATCCTAAAATCTAAGGCCAAAACAATTTGCAAAATTTAAAAAATAATGGAACTAAAATAAGAATTCAATTCAATCAAGCAAATCAATTCAAGAATCAATCACGAAAATATTAACAATTTAGCATTTGCAACACACACTCAAGAATCAACCTAAGGAATTACCAATTGATAGAAAGAAAATTTTACCTATTTTTAACGCTAACCTAATCAATTATGAATTACTGGATTATTGGTTCTAGACAATCTTATGGTTGAATACTCTCTCTCGAGTTATATCCATTAACCCTAAATTATAAACTGTAAGCAGATTATAGAAGTTGCAAGTTCTCAATTAATAGCCTATATAAAACCCTAATTAGATCTGAAGATGTCCAATAAACTATAGGAAACCAATGTAAGATCTCTCTTTGCACAATTTACTGATTTGATTTAATTCTTGTTCTATTAAATCACCTAACTCTCGCTAGCCCAATTTAATTATTTTTCATTCGATTCATCCTCTTAGTTTATTATCGAATTATGCATGTCCAGAATTAAATCACAATAAATCCAAATAACACATAAATAATCAGATTTTATTAAATTAAAGATAAAACCTTGAAGGTGAGTTTAGAACATCATTAACATCCAAAAATCCTATCATCAACTGTTATTCCAATTATATACAATAATAAAACTAAAAATAACAGGAAATATGAAATTGAACGGACGACGGGAGGCAGCGACGTTGGGAAACTCCTGATCCAAGAAGTAGATCGAGTCGACTTCTTCTCCTCTTCTCTCTTCTCTCTTCCTTCTTCTCTTTCTCTATCTCTCAATAATTCACTCTAAGGTTTCTCTCAAAAGTGGCTAATGCAAAAGCTCCTTGTGCCTCTTTATCCTATTCTTTAAATACCCTTTGTGTTTTGAGTAGTCATGGGGTTTTTTCAGGGTCCAAAAGATCCAAAAAATTCCTTAAATTTTGACATTTTTTTAGTGTCTATGCGTCTATTGGACGCAAGCCACGACCATGGCCCTACAGATCATGATCGTGGGCCACATTCGAGCCTTCTGTCACGATCCTGGGCCATGTTCTAGGCTTCTGTCATGATCGTGAGCTAACTCCAATGCTTCTGTCACAATCATGGCCTATTGTGCTAGGACCGTAGGCCATTGTTTCCACCCGAATGTCTCCAAAACTTCTCTGTTCTTAGATGTTGACTTGGAAACACTAACAAACACATCAAGGCATCTCAAAAACATAATAATTAAGCTCAAAGACTTGTACTAGCCCATAAAAGACCTAAAATGTAAATAATTAACAAACTAACGCAATTCTAACCTAAACATATACTAAATGATTAATTTAACAATTAAATGCATATCAAACTAAGCCCTAAAACACGACGCAATTCACACTTATTAACATCCCCACACTTAAACATTTGCTTGTCCTCAAGCAAACAAAACATCAAACACACAAAATCACACAACACACAATGCAGTAATGAGACAATGGCTTCAACTTTATGAAATAAATTTAATTTTAAACACAATCATTCACGTTATATCAAATCATTAACATGCAAAATCTAAGTCTTGGGGCTTTAAACTAAATATACATATTAATCCAAACATATTAATCCAAACCCAAGTGTTTAATTATTTACCTTGTTCAATTGCACACGAACATTAATAATTATTTGTTCATTAAAACTCAGTAACTACTCCTAAGTATGTTTCCATGAAAAGTCAAGCTATTACAAGTTCGGTAGGTTTTTATTAGAAAATATACTTTTTTTAATTTCTTTTTGTGAACATGGATTTAGTCTTTTTACGTGGAGACAAACATTGGTGATGAATGTCAATCTGGCTACTCAACTAACTCATGTTTTTTATTAAGCTATTTGTCTTTTGACATAAAGGCACACATTTGTGATGCGTGTCGATCCGGTTACTCAGCTACATCACGTTCTCAAACTAGCTACTAGCTCTATTCATAACCCGAAGGCCAGCGAAATAGTAATTTATTTAAAATTAACAAACATAAAATTTTTGTTAAGTCAATTAAAAAGCCTATATTTTGGACTCAATATTTATTGATTTGTGAAATTGGTACTCAAATATTGATGGAATTGTTTGTTAAATGATCACAGATGGTTTTCAATGCCAAAGAGATGAAAGTGGATCAAAAAGAGGAAAAATATGGCAAAAAATCTAAAATTTTCAGATTAGTCAAAATTCAAAGATTAGGCGTGGGGACGCCTAAGGTCAGAATCCTAAATCTACAGATTTTTCAGAAGTTGTTCCCAATTAGAACACAATTGCCCAAGATCTTCTGGACTTCTTTTCAAGATGTCTTCTACCGAAATTAAAATACTACCTAATCTGGATCAAATCAAAAC
>JANKYE010000012.1:20831407-20847847 GCA_032467995.1 Erythroxylum dillonii
TTAATCTATGATCGTATCTAGGTTAATTGTTTAATAAGGTTGCTAGGATACATGTTTCTAGTCAATACAATTAATAGGAAATTCCCTCAATGAATGATTGTTAATAATTATAATTTTTGTCGAGGATCCATAATAGCATGATAACATCGGTGACTGAAACCAAGGTAATTTTCCATTTAATTTTTAGATTTAATTATTGCTTTTGATTTGTTATTTTTCCTTTTATTTTATATAATTTTCGTGAATCAAAACCAATCCCCTTTTTGTTATTTGTCCCGTTTAAACTAGCTAACCTTTACCGTTAAAGATTCCTCGTGGGAACGATATCTGCTTATTGTTACTACATTAGTTTGTTTTAACGGAAGTGAAAATCTTTTATATTTGGTTGCAAGTGACATCATCACCAATTTTTTTTCATTGCTTACCATATTACTTTAGCTACTCGTTTCCATGAAAAAATACTAACAAAGCTACCTAAGTTGAAAGACCTCAAATTATAAATGAATATGACAATTTAAAAGGCGACAAATTAACACTACATCCTAATTAATATGCATATTTAGCCAAAGAACCCAATTCACTAATTTTGTGAGCTAATGATTATTCACAACCTAATAGACTATGTTTAAAATTAAATAAATTTCATTCCATCTAAGTCATTGACACATTCACACAATTCACAAAATACAACCTAACAAACTATCATATAATATGCAAAATTTACGTTCAAAACAAGACACATAACCCTCCCCACACTTGAACAACACATTGTCCTCAATATGAGAAGGGGATAAACAAACACTCATGGAAAGGAGAAAAATATAAATTAAAAATAAGCAAAAAGCAAAATAAAGACTAAATTCAAAAAGAAAAGGGTCAGAACAAAGCCTTATGGTAATGGAGGTGGGGATGGCAGTTGGACGCCCTGAGCCTCGAAATAATGATGGATATGACATATGTCCCGGCTTTCATGTCGTTGTGCTCGGGCCATCTCCTTCATTCTTCTGAAGTTCTTCGTAAGTGTATCTATAATTACCTTAGTGTTTGTGGAGATTGTATCAAGCACTTTCTTCCAGCCTGGTTCTCTGTTTCTTCTTCCTTCTCAAACTCTTCACTAGTCGAGTCCTTTTCTACCTGTTGAGGTGGTGTTGTACTCGAACTCTCTTGCTTAGCCCTGATCTTCACATGTTTCTTTTGGCTGATATCCCGACATTCCATGTTTTGGGACTTAAGGATTTCAGCACGCCATAGATGATGATGATTTAGAAAATTTGGGAGGTAGACAGTTAAACCACTACAGTCCACGCCATAATACTTAGCAATGGCAGAAACCAAGTACCCCATACCTAAATTGTTGCTCCTCTTACGTAGAGTTGCAATAATATCATTTAGCACATATATGGAGGTGCACACTAGGATGTTGTGATCCATGCACCACCGCAGGAAAAGTTCCTTTGTAGAGCAATTTTTGGTTTCTGATTTATATCATAAACCAATTGACATATGAATTTGTGCAATAACAAGTGCTCATGGGTTCTTATGATGTTGTTGTAGGCATTTTTAGCGTCGAATCGCTCTAATCTAGTAAGCTCATTCCAATAACGAGAAGCACAAAAATCATCGTGTTGATTGACAATGGAAGACTCGGGGAACCTACAAATATCGTACATTTTTTCGATGTTCAACTTATAGTTTCGTCCCCGTAACCTAAACCACATTTCTTTAGGGTTACTAGGTCGTAATATAGGGAAGTGAAGAATTCTAGAGTGAGCTCCTGGTAGACAGGATATTAGAAGTGTATAAACTTCGCCCACTGAATTCTTTCTGCTATGTTCTCTACCTTATCTCGCAGTTATAGTCTATCAAGCATATCAAAATTAAAATATTTCGGGACTACAATTTGTTTAGCATTGAGGGATTAGAAATAAATACCTTCCTCCTCTGTGTAGATCAGGAATGGTGCTTCAAAATCTGTTGCCTTATTCCTTCTACCTTGTCCCGAGACTTGATTTCGCCCTGATGATTGATCGCACTTTCTTGATTGCTTAATGATGACATACTAGCTTGCGAGTAGGTAGAAGTTGAAAGAGATTGGAAGTTAGGAATTTAGGTAGAGAGAAGTGAGAGTGTTTGAAGGTTCTAAAATTAGAGAGATAAAGTTAAAATGAAAGTAAGTAAAAAAGTGAAGTAAGAAATGAATATATAGGTGAATGGAGGATAAAATGTTAAACATTGAAATTGAAATTAGCATGTCCCTCTTTTACCCTGCCACAGGCCACGTTTTCCACCAATTTTTAAGTTTTCTTCTTCTTTTGTTTTTCTCCACTTTTTTAAAATCACTTCTTAACTCTTTATGGCCCTTTCAACTCTCTTTTTCTTAATTCCTTGATTATCTAATTCATGTCGAAGTCTTATGCCTTCCTAATTTTATTTGGAAACGAAATAATCTCATTACGGAATTCAACTATAAAAAAAATCAAGGGAAATAACATCAAATTAACAGTCCATAGGTTGCCTCCTATGCAATGCTTCTTGTAATGCCAGTAGCTCGATGCTCTTCTTGTGCTTAAGGTGGTTCGAATGAATCCTGCAATGGTAGTGCAGTCATCAATCTTACAATTTACATATGAGCTACCATGCCTTGGATTCCACTCTCCCTCTGATTTTCCTTCCTTCGCCTTCTTCTTCTTGATTGTTTCTTTCTAAATGCATTCCCAAGATCCTCAATATCTTCCCATTGTCCTAGAGGTTCTTTTTCTTTGATATTAGTTAGAGGTTAAGGACAACTATTGTCTTTCTTCGACATTAAGAAGGTATTTAATGCTTACCGACTCTCAGAGTTAGTTCACCCCATCAACGTCAATTATGGAGCAGCCAATAGCCAAGAATGGTCGTCTAAGGACCATAAGGGTTTCCATATATTCTCCAATATCCAATATATAGAAGTCAATAGGACCATAAGGGTTTCCATATCCTCGATTACTAGCTCACTTAGAAGAAATTCCATAATTACTTTTCCTTATCCCTTAGCTTCGTCTTCCTTCACATGTTCAAGTTTCTTTTCTTGGGTCTGAGTAATGGCCATGATCCGTTCCTTTGAGTTAGAATTCGTATTGTTTGGAAGGGTTCCTACATTCCAAGTAGAAATTGCCTCCACTAGTTGACCTACTTGGACCTCTAGATTGTGTATTGAAGAGGCGTGGTTCTTAGTGACTTGCTCGAATTCGCTTTCAAGCCTCTTATGTGCATCCTCCATGCCTCCAATTTTATCTAAAATCTTATCCAACTTGGATTCCATTGAGCTTGGTTTGTTTTGTTAGAAGCTTGGTTGTCCTTAAGGTCTGAATTGTCCTCTAGCATTGATCGTCTACGAGAAGTTAGGGTAATCCTTCCACCCGGGGTTGTATATGTTGGAGTAGGGATTGTTTCCCCCTCCTTGTCCATATTAAGCTCCCATATAATTCACTTACTCTAGATCGCTTTACTTTATCAAGAAAAATTTCGCTGTATCATGGTTTATTTATCCACAGAGTTCACACTTCAGTTGCACGACTTTCACCAGAGTTGAGGATGAAGCCTTATGCTGTTGAGATATCGAGTTAGGTTACCAATTTTAGCTTGCATCTTTGTATTTTAATGAACGGCTACAATTCCTTTTTGTTCTCAGAATGTAGTGGTTTGTCTACTCCGCTCGTTTGTCCATAGGCAGTTATTACTCGCTATCTCCTCTATCAGCTCTTCTGCTTCATCTACCATCTTTCTCATCAGTGATCCTCTTGAAGCTGCGTCAACCGTTCCTCTCGTATGTGGGGTTGCTCCATCATAGAATGTTTTCAACAATAATTCCTTAGGTAAGTTATGGTGTGGGCATTTCAGTTGCAAATTCTTGTATGGCTCCCACGCTTCATAGATCGATTCCCCATCACTTTGCTGGAAGTTGGTAATCTCCTTGATAATCTTTGTGGTAGAGGTAAGGGGAAAATACTTATTTAAAAAGGCATGAACTAGTTAATCCCAAGTGATGACATTGGCTGGGTTAAGAGAATGATACCAAGCCTTTACTTTATCTTTAAGGGTAAAAGGAAAGAGCCTAATTCTAACCACATCTTTTGACATCTGATGGTACCAAAAGGTATCACAGATTTCAAGGAAGTTTATTATATGTACATTAGGATCTTCATTCGTTAGTCCATAAAACTGCACGTTCTGTTGAAGCATGTTTAAGACGGTTGGTTTGATTTCAAATGATGCTGCTTGTACGAGTGGCCTAGCTTTTCCTTAGTTAGCTGCATTAAACCCTGGTCTCATGAAGCTCGTAAGGGTCCGTTGTTGACGTCCTTAGTTTGCTTCGTGTTCCAAATCTTATTGAAATTCCTCGACCATTGTTGTTTTCGCAATTTCTTCTTCTTCTGAGCACTGAGCTTTCCTAATGGATCATTCTAGTCGAGTGATGTCTAAATCTAAGTTTTCAGTTGCACGACTTGAACTTCTCATGACTTTTGTGTTCATGCAAGAGCATGATTTCAGAAATAGAGAGAAACAAAGAAAACAAAAAAAATAAAAACTAACTACATGCCTTAAATTATAGACTTACATTACTTTTTTACACAAAATTTTGCATACTTTATTGGTTTAGCTAATCATTCACATAAAAATGTACTAGTAATCCCACTTATTTGATTGGCCTAAAATTATAAATGAGTATGGTAAATTCCTAGGGAGAATGGACTAACATTGTATCCTAATTAACCAGTATATTTAGCCCTAAGTAACTTAGGTTACTAATTTCACAAGCTAATAAATCTTCGCAACCTAAAAGACTATGTTTAAGGCTAAATCTATCCTGTTAAGTCTAGCCATTGATGCATTCACCCAATTCACATCATGCAACCTAAACAAACTATCGTACAATATGCAAAATTCACACTCAAGATAAAAACACACAACCTCCCCACTCTTGAACAACACATTATCCTCAATGTGAGAAAAGTACACAGACATACTATCTGGAAATAAAACACAATATACTAAAAATAAGAAGAAAACACTAACAAAAATTAAAAGAAAAGGGTTAGAACATGAAACTGTTTATGGTGATGGAGGTGGTGATGGCGATAGTGTTGAGACCAAATCAACTTGACATCGAGAGTGTTTCCCTATCTTATAAGTGATTCAAAAGAGTAAAATAACTAGCAATCTAAACCATTCAAACCTTATTTAGAATTTAAAACAAACCTAACTATCCAATAATTTAAATTTAGCTACTAAACGTGCTAATTTAGGGTCCTTAACTTGACCTAGCATCCTTAAAAGCTCAGCCCGGATCAATTATGAGTGACTTACTTCCACCTTTCTTGTTCAACATCAATTTTGTTGCCTATGAGTAAGTTATAAATTACAAAATGATCAGGAGGATAATATTGATAAAAGTATGAAAACCAATTAAGCTTAGTAATATCCTTTTTTTGAGTGAACTGTCAAGTTGTTCTCTTCTTAGTTCTTCCTCATTCGCGCTCATCTTCTCTTCTTCTTTAGCTTCTTGAGCAGAGACTTCCATAGCTTCTTTAAACTTGATGTTCGTTGTCAATTGTTCTTTGTCCTCTCATTCCTTCAAAGATTCAAACACCTCAATTATCTTGAATGAGCTACTATCCTTCAGATTCTTTAATACATCATTCATATTTAATGTACTTGGTCATCATTAATCCGAAGGATAAGGTTATTTTCATGGACATCTACCTAAGATTTTTCGATGTTCACACATGGTATATCAAGAACTGGTGAATAATACAGGGGTTAAAATTCTTTTCTTCATCCTCTTTCTTTGTCTCTTGGTCTTATCAGTGGAAAATCAAATTGAACCTACCCTATTGCTCTGTTCGATGTATTTCCATATTACTTAGAGAGTATTCGACACTTCTCTTACAAAATTCATAGGAAAGCTATCTCACTCGAATCTCTAGGATATGAATAGACGAGGCATTATTGTCCATTACTTGCTCAATTTGCTCTTCTAGCCTCTTCTGGCCCTCTTCCATATCCGTGAGCTTATCCAGGATCTTTTCCAATTTAAAATCCCATGAATTGGACTCATCTTGATAAAATCCTAATAGGTATTGATGTTTTAAGTGAGTCTTTACATTGCTGGACCAACAGAAATTTGGGTGGTTCTGTCACCCCAGAGTGTACATGTTCCAATAAAGATCATTACTTCCCCAACCATACTGTGCCTCATTGTAGTTCTCAAAAGTTCCATGCTCCTTGTAATATCTATCTTCCATCATTGTTCTTTCCATTTCTTCTTGGCATCTAGCTCTTCAGATGTCTCATTCTCACTCTAATATATCTTGTTGTGTCTTTACTTTACGTCCCAAATTTTTTTACAAAATAAAAGACAGTGAAAAAACCTTAAATTAAAGAACTAAACTAATCGCCTCCCTAATAACGGCGCCAAAAACTTGATCGGGTTATTTTGATGTGTGTAAGTTTTAATTAATTAACCTCGATAATTCGCAAGTGCATAGGACATTCGTGTGGTACCTAAGTTGTCGACCCACGAGTAGGGATAATCTAATCCTAAAATCTAAGGCCAGAATAATTTGTAGACATTCAAAATGTAAAGAAACTAAATTAAGAATTCAATTTAATCAAATCAAATCAATTCAAGAATCAATCACGAAAATATTAATAATTTAGCAGTTATAGCACACACTCAAGAATTAACCTAAAAAAACCAATTGAGAGAAAGGAAATTTTATCTATCTTTAATGCTAACCTAATCGATTATTAATTACTGGATTATTGGTTCTAGACAATCCTAGGGTTAATTAATCTCTCTCGAGTTATAACCATTAACTCTAAATTATAAACCCAAATCAGATTATGGAAGTTGCAATTTCTCAATTACCAGCTATCCAATACCCTAATTAGATATGAAGTTGTCCAATAAACTATCATAAACTTATGCAAGATCTCTCTTCGCACAATTTACCGATTTAATTTAATTTTAGTTCTATTAAATCACCTAACTCTCGTTAGCCCAATTTAACTATTTTTCATTTGATTCACCCTCTTAGTTTATTATCGAATTATGCACTTCCAGAATTAAATCATAATAAATCTAAATAACACATAAAGAATCAGATTTCATTAAATCAAAGATAAAACCTCGAAGGTGAGTTTAGAACATCATCAACATCCAAAATCCTATTATCAACTGTTATTCCAATTCTATACAATATAATAAAACTGAAAATAATAGGAAATATGAATTGAATGGACAATAGGAGACAACGACGTTAGGAAACTCCTGATCTAGGAAGTACGTTGAGTTAGCTTCTTCTCCTCCTCTCTCTTCCTTCTTCTCTTTCTCTATCTCTCAATAATTCTCTCTAGTGTTTCTCTAAAATTTGATGATGCAAAAGCTTCTTTCTTTCTATTCTTATTGATCTATTTATGTTCTTTTGTGTTTAGGGTTGGATTAGGGTTTTTTGAGGGTCCCAAAGGTCCAAAAAATCCCTCAAAACTCGAGGTTTGGGAGTGGATGCACGTCTGCCTGACACAGTTCACAATTGTGACCTAAATTTAAGCCTTCTGTCATGATCGTGCACTATCAGGCCATGATCGTGGGCGATTGTTTAGGCCCGAATGTCTTTCGAAACTCCTTCATTCTTCGATATTGACCTTGAAACACTAGCAAAAATATGAAGGTATCTTTAAAATATAATATTTAAGCTCAAAAGCTTGTATTAACCCATAAAACACTTAAAACACAAATAATTAACAAACTAACACAATTCTAACCTAAACACATAATAAATGATTTAATTAACGGCTAAATACATGTCAAACTATGCCCTAAAACACGATGCAATTCACACTTATGACCATGACTTAACATCTTCTTAAACATTTCCCTATCTCCAAAGAAAAGTATTCTGAAATTAATATATTGGAGGAGAAGAACAAGATTAACGAGCATCAATATATGGAGCCATGTAAAGTAGGATATGACAAATTGATAGGGTTAAAAGGGTAGATAAGGGTTGTGTCGTTTGGTTTTAGTTTATTCTTGATAATGGTAATTTACTTTAGAGGTCTATGTATCTTTTATCTGGGCCTCTCCTTAATCTTCCAAAGATGGTGTTATACAATTTTTCCTTCATTTAATCACATGTGGTTGTAGCTTCAAAAATCTTGAAGGGCTAAATGTCTGGCCATATCTCCTTTGTAAGTTCACTATGATATCAATTGTAATGGTTCAGTTCACCAAGAAAAATGAATGTTCAATCTTCTCATTTTTCCAAGCAAACAGAGGCATAGTTTTGCAATTTTCCTATGTATAATTTGATATTTGCTTTAATGACTGATTTTTTTAATTACCTTATAAAAGTTCTTTTTTCCGTATCCTAATTTCAGCAGCCAACCAGCCCTTCTTTTCTTGCATTAAGAAAGTAATGTGTATCTTATAATGTTTGCATCTTATGTACAAGCACCTAGTAATGCAAATAATTTTGCAATGTGATTAGTGGATGGGGATGATTTTTGTTTGTTTGTATTTAGAAGAGTGAAATAAGTTAGAAAGTAGAGTACCCTCTTTGTCTTTATTATATCTTATACTCCCTCTTTGGGTATTTTAGCACTTCTTGTTATTATTGTCTAGTTCACTATAAGCTTGTCTTTCTCTTTTCCGTTGTTTTTTCTTTTTCTTTTTCTTTTTTTCTTCTTGATAAGGTTTCCAATATTTTCTTATGTTTCATCATTGTCAAAGATGCATGTAGGATCACAAAACTAGTCGCTCGAAAGTATATGGTTTTATTTCTTTCCACAATCAATAGGTTGCTACACTTCATAAGGTTGATAGGAGAGCTTTAGGTTATGAATCATATTTTTCTCTCGCCATGATGGACTGACATGAACATAGTGGCATGTCACTCAAAGAAGCTATTGATTTGGTCGACAAGTGTATAATGGAGATTCAATCCAGATTGGTCGTTGCACCTTCAATCTTTGTGATCAAGATAGTTGATAAAGATGGAGCAAAGGAATATGTATGGCGTGAATCTGTCAAGGAGGTTGCTTCTGCCTAAGGATTGTTTTGTTATATGTCATTTTTCCTTTTTTGGATGTTTAATTTACAAAAAGGTTTATGAGTGCAATACTAATTTACCAATTGGATAATGATTGGATTTGTTATGTAGAAAAAAATCATTTAGCCTATTAATGTTATTATAATCATCTGAAGCAATTCACTAACCTATAATTTTCCTCTTATACCAATACAAAACTTGTCACTAAGGCATGGAAGAGAACGACCACACTTTTCATTGCAAATACCAACTCTTAAATTGTCAAAATAAAACGACTATTGTGCCTATCAATCAAAATTGCATTTTTAATTAATTAATACAATTATTCTTATAATGTAACATTAACATCAAATGCAATAATTGAAATTAAGAAATAAACGAAGAAAGAGTACCATAATTAAATAAGTGGGATATTAGAAATAAAGATTTGTTTATTAATTTCTGTATGAATGACTTAAAATGAAAATTCAAATCATTATTGTATTACTAGCAAATTACAAAAATATAATATTCCAAATACTACATGAGAATATAGACATTATAAATACTACAAGAGTACCATAATCAAGATGAGCGTAAACGATAATTGTTTTATTCATAGAAAGACCAAATGGTTACTATGTGTCATTGCCAAAGCTATCTCATCAAAAGTTTCCTGCCCATCAACTTGTGTCTGCGCTTCTTTATTATTCGATTTTCATATCATTCAAAGCTTTTCCCCCTTCTCACAAAGCAAATTAACTTTGTTCTCACATTTGGCGGAGTAAAGAAGTAGATGATAAGTAACAAGACAATTTGAAATATTTCCAAAAACTAGGATTGTGGAGAATTTAGTGTCGCTCAAAGAAACATACCAATGACATGGGGATAAAGATAAGATTTTGATGACTTTCAAGTCTTTTCTCATATAAGTTTTGTTTTTTTTTCATCTGTTGATTTTCTTACTTGTTTTTATTATCATTCCCTCTCTCATTGTCTCTATCTCTAAATAACAAATTGACCTGAATGGCACTATTTCCTCAAGAATGATAATATCTCTAAATTATGATTCTTGAGGGAATGCCTCAGTAAGCCCGAAACCACCTTTTTGTGAATGCCCCTTTTAATGTTTGCCTCTTTTTAAGTCTCTATAATATGAATCTATTGCTGATCCATTTGTGTTTTGGAAGACATCATTTTGGTAATTTACTTTTATTATTAATCTTAATGTGGAAAGATAACTCCTCTGGTGGTTCTTAGACTCAAGATAGTCTTTATGTTTTCCTTAAAGGTAAGTTTTGAAGATATTCTGATTGTTTTGATGCGTAGACGTCATTCCTTTCTAACTTCTTTTGTTTCTGTTTATACATTTATGTGAGTGATAATTAACGAATATTGTAAAGGTTGATTTGCTTAACATTGTAGATTAGTTAATTTGAAGTATAAACATTATCTTATGGTGAGACAAGTAGGTGGGAGAAACAATGTTGGCTTTATTTTGGAGAATTACAAGAATTATTTAAGATCCAAAAGAATAAGAGATATGAAAAAGGGAGATACAGGTGGCATGTTAGAATATTTATATAAAATGCAATTTGAAGATCTTAATTTCTTTTATGCCATTTAAGTAAATGAAGATGATTTGATAACTAATATATTTTGGTTAGACACAAAGATGAGGAATGATTACTTAGATTTTGGTGATGTTTGCTTCGATACAACTTACAAGAAAAATGGTGAGGGTTGTCCACTTGCTTTATTTGTAGGTGTTAACCATCACAAGCAAACAACAACTTTTGGTGTTGGTTGTTCGACACATTTGCTAGAGCCATATCTGAGAAAAAGCCTACAACTATTCTTACTAATCAGGATGTGGCAATGAAAAAGGCATTAGCTTCAAGATGGCCTTAAACTCATCATCGACTTTGTATTTAGCACATTTATCAAAACATCGCAATCCATTTGAGTGGTGTTTTTCTCAATTTAAAGATTTTTTGCAAGATTTCAGCTCATACATATATGACTTTAAAAAAGAAGAAGATTTTTTCAATGCATGGAATGAGATGGTGCAAAAATATGAATTTCAAGATAATGATTGGTTGAAGCGTATGTTTCATATAAAGGAAAATAGGGTTTTGGTTTATGGTTGCCAAATGTTTTGTACAAACATGACCACCGCACAACGAAATGAGAGCATAAATAGCATTGTAAAAAGCTACATGAGTTATAACTATAAATTTTTACAATTTTTTAATCACTTCTAGAGGCTTATTAATGATCGTTGATTTGATGAATTGAAAGTTGATTTTAGAAATAATGTAAGCACTCTAACATTGTTAGCGCCTATTTAAATTTTAAATCATGCAGCTAATGTCTACAAACCAAAAGTGTTTAAATGTTTTCAAGATCAATGGAATCATTCTTATGATTATAATTTTCATCTTTTTGGTGAAGATGGTACAATTACAAAATATGAGATCACTCTTATAGGAAGGGTTACTCTAATATGATTACTTATGATTTATCAAATGATGAAGTCCATTGTAGTTGTTGGAAGTTTGAGTTTGTTGGCATTTTATGTTCTCATGTTTTGAGGATTTTTAACTTGAAAAATATTCTGAGAACATCGAGTTAGTATATTTTGAAAAGATGGACACAAAAAGCAAAAACATGGTACCTTGATAGTAAAAGCTCCACTATCAATGAAAGTGCATTGGATCTTAAGATGTTGTCAAGTATGAGGTGCAAAGAATTGTGTGCATTAAGCATGTGATTGGTTACAAGAGCAGCAAAGAGGAGAGATACTTGTAATATTGTGAAAGATCGCCTTCTCAACATGTTGAAGATGGTTGATGAGATATTGCATGGTGAAGAATTAGTTGATGAAGAGAACCTAATATCACAAGATGAAGAGTTGACTTAATGGTCAAATCCTGAAATGAATATGTTCAATCAATGTGAGATTAATTTTGGTGAAAGGAATAGGATTAGAGGTGTCAAAATAAAGACAAATCCTACGTCAAGTAAGAGATTGAAGGGTGGCTTAGAGAAAAGTTCAAGGAAAAGAAAGTGTGTTAAAAATGTAAGACTTCAGTAAATATGGCAGCTTTGACACCTATACCCCTTTCCAATACTCAGGTTATATTTTTGCCGACTCTATGTTTGCAAACCTTTTAATGCATACAATTTATATTATGATAATTTCAAGTTTTTTTTAGTTTAAATACTCTATTCAAGATTTCGAAGAAAATTCCCAACATACCTATATTATGTCCACCATACAACATCCAACATTACATCAAGTTCAGGTTAGCTTTTAGTAGTTAAAAATGTTGCATGTGTTGTTTTACTTATTTTGAACAAAATTTCCTTTTTTTTAGTTATGGCATATATCAAATACAACAACTTTGGTGTTTCAATGAATTTTACAAGTATGGTTTACACTCATCAAAGAATGACTAGAGGCTCTGGACCACATTCTCAGGTATTATTTGTAATATTGTCTTTTGGGTATATGTTACTAATCGTTTAATGATTTCAATTTTCTATTTCTGGACCACTTGGTTATGACACATACAAAATGCAGCCAATTGTGTTTCTGTGGATAATAGAAGTATGATTTACACTCACCATCATTCTGGAACAAATTCTTAAGTAGTATTTGTAATATTTTCATTTTGTAATCTGTTATTAATCTTCTAATGATTTGTCATTTTAGGCCATTGATGCAGAACAAGTAAAAAAAGTTTTATTGCTATTATCCCACATTCATTGCGCATTATTGATTTACTTATGATACTCTTTTTTACTTTTTTTTCTTAATTTCAGCATTTCATGTTAATGTTACATTTTATTAATAATCGTATTTCATGTTAATGTTACATTTTATTAATAATTGTATTAATTAATTAAAATTCATTTTGATTGATAGGCACAACAAACATTTGGTTTTGACAATTTGGGAGTTGGAATCAAACCAAACAATTTGGGAGTTGGTATTTGCAATGAGAGCTATAGTTGCTCTCTTCCATACCTTGGTGAAAAGTTTTGTATTTGTAAAAGTTTCAAATTCTGATGCAATGTTAGCTTAAACAGAAATCTTATTGTTTAGGATTGCAAGGAGAAGGTCATTTATTTTGTGCAAGGTCATTCATTAAGTGCAGATTGTTAAGAAAACAACAGGTTATATGTTATTGTGTTTATTAGTATTCTGGAATTTTGAGGGTTAAACGAAAGAATTTATCATTCAAGTCCCGACTGTGACTTAACTTCCACAGTCGTGCATGCAAGTCACAACCGTGCAGGTGACTAGTTTAAGTCACGAAACCGTGACATGGTCAAAATATGAACTATATAATGGCTATTTTCGTACACAATTCTTCTTGTTTAATTCAACGCCACATTCACAAATTAATCCAATTAATCTTCACATAACATCCATGCCGATTTCACTCAATTAATATTTTTCGAATGGAAACCAATTTTAGCATATGAATATAAGTACAATCAAACTAAATTTAACAAAATAATTCCCCCGCTTTTACGCAACCAAAATAAAGAATACTAGACTATAACGGAAACAACAATTTTCCCAAATAATAGTCAAAGATATAAATAATCATTTTAATAAACACAACCCAAGATGTTGAAAGTCATAGAATTCTATGAATAAGTTATTCTTCACATATTTAGCCAAAATCATCAAGCAGTTCAATTTAAAGAACGATCAAACAAGTGTGATAAATACTCACTCCACTCTCCATCCTCTCAACCATTCAAATATGGGATATGCATTCACTCATCATTCATTCATATAAGGCATATACCATAAGCTTGCTTACCAGTCCAATCTCTACCACTCGTATCAAACACAAGTATCAATCCGAAGCTCTTTATTTAGGTTGTAATGGGGTCGAGCTAAGAGTAGGAAAAAGAAGAATTGTAGTTTAAAACCACAACACAAATTAAGCATTTAAAATAATAAAAAATAATGACCATAAAACACTCAATTCTTTCCTCTCACTTAACAAAATTAACACTTTCCATTTTTACTTTTCTCTCGTCTTCTTTTCATTTTATGGTTATCTTCTCTTCCTTCATTTTCTTTTCTATTTTTCTTTTTTCCTCTCTTTTTGCATTTTTTTCTTCTTTTTTTACTATATTTTTCATGTATTTATTTATTTTATTTATGAATCTAGAACAAGGAAATCAAGAGAAGAGAAATATAGAGGAGAAGTAAAAATCTTTACAACCATACCCATCCCTAATGCAATAGTCAAGTATATGTTACGATTACCCCATACTTATTCCTTAAACCCAATTATACTTACTCAAATGCTCAACTTGCCTTATGGTAGGTACAACAAAGAGGATAAATAACCAAGGTCAAGGCTCATATTTGGGTTTAAAGAAGGTAAAAGTTTCATGTTAAGCTCAAAGGGGGTTCTCTAAAGGTAACATCATGGTGGTCTTTTAAGCAAAAGAGGTAAATCCTAATTGCCTTCATCATGTTAACATTTGCATAAGAGTGTGTAATCTCAACTAGTATTTGCAAGCAAGTTCTAGAGTTCCTTAATCATGAAAGAAAACTCTCAACAAAGAATTATAAATTTTGGTTTTTAATATTTCAAAAAGGCTCAAAATCTTAACAAATGAAAGGTGTCATTCATCTATCACAACAAGCTAGTGTCCTTTTAACCAAAATCCAAGTTAATTAGTTTAAGCATGCAAGTATACTCATTAATTGATATTATGCATCTCTAATCCAGATTGAGTTCATTTAATAATCATGCATCTATAACTACTAAATGGGAAAACAAACATATAAGACACAAATAATCATTTCTTTTTCTTTTTTAAACTAATACTCCCGTAGCACTTGAACATCGCTTTGCCCTCGATGTGATAAGAAAATGAAAGATGGATTTAAGAGGCAAAAGAATGAAAGCAAGGAAAAAAGTGAAAACGAAAAGAAATTAAAACAACAATTAATAAAAAGGAAAATGATAGAAACATGATACTAAGATGGGAGTGGAGGTTGTCCAAAGCAAGCATTCAAATTGGCCATGAAGGTTCGGATCTCTGCCATGCTACCTTCAATGATGTAGAGCCTGTCATTTGTTCGTCGTTCAAATGCTATCATTTGATTTAACAGTGATTAACACTCCACAGAAGTAGTTGAAGAATTCTAATGCATTTCTTCAAACTGTGGAACATCATCTTCTTGTGCAGCTTCCATTTCTGCAACTCAAGCTCATTTGCTGCTTGAAGCTTCTCCCCTGTCATCATGGATAAGAACATAGCGATCAACTTGCCGTCTGATAACCTTCATCAACACCAAAGATTTCAAGTCGAGAGTCGAGTTGTCCGAAACTAGCTACAAGAGTGTTCTCCCAGTTAGCAAGCCAAGATGTTTTGCAATTCGGGTCACAAATGCCCCAACTACTATTTTACTTGCACTAGATTCAGCCACTTCATTTAAATGCAGATTTAAACAACTACCGGCATTAAAGGGCCTAACATGTACCATATACCACAAAATAGATAATTCATTTTTAGAAACTGCCCCATTGCTATCTCCTCTACCGAATAGTGTAAAAATTAAAAATCGATGGAGATAGCGAAGGGCAGGGTCCACAATGGTAGATGATTTAGATGGACTAGGAGAAAACACTTTCCTAGAATTGGTCACTTAGGACCAAAAGTCGTTAGCTACAAATTCGTCAGGATATTCATAGAAATCACTATTTGAAAAGCAAAAATAGCATTCAACACTTCTAAATTTATCACATGATATGCATTCATTAATTAAAATTTAAGACTCCCGTGTCCCTAGCATTAGTTTCATGATCTAATTATAAAGTGGTCAGAAACTTTAATGTCAATTCCACATACAAGTTTTTTCCTAAATTTAGAAAATTATTCCCAACCTATATTTCGCAGCAACTCATGGACTCGATCAAATATTCCTAATTTAATAAGTGCTTGAGAATCTAAAAATCTATTCAGAATAATTTGTAGATTCTTAAGAAAGGCAAACTTTTGTTGGTGCCCTCTAGATTGAAAGTTGAGGCGTGAGATAGCTGAATTTGGCTGTTGTGGTAGAGAGGAGGGAACTTTGGGTTGTTTCATTCTTAAAGGCATATCTGGTTGCATCGATATAGGCGGCATTTGTTTTTGTGTGGTGGACACACAGGCATGCATTGTGCTGAAGGAGGTGACGCACGGGCATACGACTTTAAGTAAAGCAGCGACAAGATAGTTGTGCGTCTATATGGTGTAGACCAGGAGAGTGCAAAGGTGTGTGGTGCGAAGGTGTAACATCCCACTCCCGCGTGACCCAAACCCGACATCGTTGGTGATATCCGAGTCC
>JANKYE010000012.1:20947789-20959081 GCA_032467995.1 Erythroxylum dillonii
GCTCATCAACTTTTGCCGCCAATCTCGCTTGTTTCTTACCATCTCACCCCCAACTAGTTTATTCTTTTCAGACGATGGTACTGACTAGTTAAAGATTGCGGGGCTTTGTTTATAGAAAATAATGAAAATAAGAATAAAAATAAATATAATAAAAAATAAAAATGGAATAGAGCCAATAATTAATCTCATTCCTCTAGCAATTTATAGGTATGAAATATTGCTGAAAATGAGGGAATGAAGATGCTACCCCTATTGATATCAAATATGAGTTTTCATTCCATGCTTATATATTTCTCCCCATTACCTCTAAACAAGCACCCCTGAATATGAGAAGTGAAGTGTAGATTTCTATACAAGCTAAGCTGGTTCTTACTACTTACCTGTCAATTTCTAATTTTGCGGAATATTCCATTAAGCCTTTGTTTGAATCTTTACTTACATAAGGGAAAGGAAAGGAAATATTGAAGTAAAAAGAAGAGAAAAGAATGGAAGAGAAATGAGATTTCCTTTCTCTTGTTTGTTTTCCTAATTTATTAAGGGAGAGAATTGAAACTTATAGACCTTTATGTCCTTGATTATAGAAGTTGTTTATCTTTTGTTAAATAAGGATACAATGATAATTTACTTATCTTGTCTTGCTTTGTCTTTAATTTCTCTTCCTTTCTTACCAATTTGGTGAGAAATATATTTGATCAAAATTTCTCTCATATTCTTCTCCATTCTCTAACTTTCTATTTACTTATTTTTATGCAAACAATATAAACCAAGACAAATACAATTCTTTTCATTATTTTTCCTCTTGCTTTCCTTCTATAGGCTAAAAAGGAGTCTAGAGTTTCTGTCCAATATTATGGTGTCTTATTGTGTCCAATAAATCTCAGCCATTTATTTACGTGGGTTTCGCGTGGGTCCCACGTGAGGCTTGAAAAAAAATAATTAAGATTTTATGAGACAGAATAAGACAGAGTAAAATTAGACAAAAGATCCGGTTCCGCTAAAAAAGCCATGCTCTTCTTGAGATCTCCCTCCCTGTCCTACACGTTTTCTCACCTAAAACACCAAGCCCCGAGTAACATTTTACCAAACAAAAGCAGCTTAATACACTCGAGCGGCACAACCTATGCTGTCAGACTCAGACTGCTAAATTAATATTTATAAATTGAATGCTCACAACGTAAAAGCCCAGGACTTCAGAGGGAGGAGAGGTAGCCGACAAGTACAAACGCCGCCACCCTCCAGGACACCACCGATGGCCATCTCCGCCTGTTTCTTCATACCCTCTCTTCCTAATAACACCAACCCCAAACTCGGCCTCTCACGTCAGTTCCTCCCTTCACCATCACCTCTTCGCCTCTCTCTTTCCTCCTTCTCCGCCTTCACGTCTCCACCGCTTTCTCTCCGCCTGTTCCATCCCAACACTCTCTCCTCTTCCTTTCTCCTTTTTTCCGGTGGAGATGGCGGGGCTGGCGACAATAGCAACCCCCCTTTTGGCGGCGGCGGTGGCGGCGGAGACAACAATGAAGCTGGTGAGAATGCAGGTGATAGGAACAGAGAAGAAGCTTTCATGGCGTTGGCGGAGGCTAAACGTTCTCTTGAGAGCTTGCCTGCGGACTTGGCGGCAGCGATCCAGGCGGGTAGAATCCCTGGTGCGGTGGTTTCGCGGTTTCTTGAGTTGGAAAAGTCGGGACTTTTCCAATGGTTGATGCAGTTTGGTGGGTTTAGGGAGAGGTTGTTGGCCGACGATTTGTTTTTGGCTAAAGTGGGTATTGAGTGTGGTGTTGGTATCTTCACTAAGGTACAACCAAATCCTTCCCTTTTACTCTGTTTAAGTGGCTTTCTTTTTGTCCAGTTTAGAGTAAAGTGGAATAAGGAAAAGAACAGATTGTATAAGATTGTACTTTTGATTTATTGTCGATTGTTTACTTGATGTGGAAAATGACGTTGATTGTTTTGCCATATGGAATTTGCTTGATCAGGGATATATCTTTCGATTTGATAATTTCATTCTTTTTTCACTTTCTGGGTCTCATTTGCCTTCTGTTTTGTCAGTAAAGAAGATGCATTGGTTAAAATTGGTGGTCTTTTGGTTTACCAAGAAAACGATTCTAAAGATTCGCTGCACTAGCCCTCCTTCTGTTGATATTGGTATTTGCATATCTCAAGTTCTATTTTTTTTGGTTGTGTTTGGGCGTGGGTGTTTATATAATAGACATAAGTTGTCTATCATGACATTGCACATTGATCAAGGGTCTCGAGGAGTTGTTCAAACTTTTATTTATGTGAAGGGGCAAAAGTTAACCGTTCATGTTTTTTTTTTCTCTTCTGTTTATACAATCTGAACCGTTCATGGTTTTTTATTTTTCTCTTCTGCTTTTACAATCTGCCTTGTCTCTGCATCCTTTTCACTTTTATAGAGTTCATTTTGGAGTTGCAATTTTAACCTTGATGTATCTCATTTTTCTAGTATTTTTTTTTCACATTTTTAGACTGCTGCAGAGTACGATCGTCGCAGAGAAAATTTTTTTAAGGAGCTTGAAATCGTTTTTGCAGATGTGGTATGTACTCTTCCATCATGTTTATATATCAGAATTTCATTCCCTTTCTGCTCATGTCAATTTGGTAATGCTTATGGGAAGCACGGTTTTATTCTAGTACCATATGTTTGGGGACTTTGGACCATATGAAAAAGATAATGTTTTAGTTTATGTTTTAGCAAAGTTTGGGGACTTTGGGCCATAAACTTTTTTATTATGTTTCATTCCCATCCCTCAAATTTTAATCCAATTTTTCCTTAGGTAATGGCCATAATTGCAGATTTCATGCTTGTTTATCTCCCCGCTCCTACCGTATCTCTCCGTCCACCTCTTTCAGTCAGTGCCGGACCCATTGCAAAATTCTTCCATAGTTGCCCTGATAATGCTTTTCAGGTTTGAATGTTTTTTGGTAAATTGTATATGGATAGTAAAATATGACAGTTTAAGATGCAAGCTTATGGTGATCATCTGTTCTCAAAAATCCTTGTCCAGGTTGCTCTTTCTGGAAGTTCCTTTACACTCCTACAGAGAATGGGTGCCATAGCGGTGAGGAATCTTTGCACACTATGGATAACTAATTTGAGTTTCTGTTGTTCTCTCTGGACTAATCAAAGCTCTTGTTTTCTGATAAACAGCGAAATGGGGCTAAACTTTTTGCTGTTGGGACCACTTCTTCACTGGTAAGTTGTTATTTTCCCTTTCTTTTTCATTTGGGGAATCAAGAAGGGGATGTTGTCAGTGAGTAGATCATTTTGATATGCTGCAGTTTGTTCCTTACTCTAAATTTCACTCATGATAAGTTCCAAATTTTTAAGTGAATCTTGTTATCTTGAAACTCATTTATGTGCATTGAGTCTGGAAGGAAATGCCTTTAAACAATTGTGGCTTTCCTATGCGTTGTACTGAGAACCATCGATTTTGATTAATCTGGACTCATGGTTATAAAGTTGTTTAAAAATTAACCAAACAACGAGACAGAGGTAGGAGTTCTTTACTAATACAGATTACTATTTCTAAAACTCTTTGCCTGTTTTCTTTGAACTACGGCTTGGTACTACTTTTCTGGGACTTGATGTGTTTATTATAGGTCGGAAGTTCTATCATAAGGTGTAAATGTGATAATATGTTTCATTTATAAGAAATATGCTTCCCATCATAAATAGCTTGTTACTTTATGTGTATTCCATGCGTTGTTCTATGCTAATAACAAGCATCTGTGAGTTTTATGTCTTACAAAAGGACATTCTTGCATTCTAGCTTGGCAGCCTTAAAATTTAATATATTTATTATAGGTTGGCACAGCTGTGACAAATGCATTAATAAATGCACGAAAGGCAGTGGATAAGTCTGCTACTGGTGAGGTTGAAAATGTACCAATATTGTCCACCAGTGTTGCATATGGTGTTTATATGGCAGTTTCTAGCAACCTCAGGTATGTTGTTGTTCTCTTAGATATTAATTTCCTCATGGATCACTGTTTTGTAATCCCTGCATGTTTTGTGACGCCGATATTAGCAAAAAGTACGTAAGACATACCAGCTGCAACTTGTCAAGTGTGTTCTCTAAATAATGAGTGGACCTGTTTGGAGTTTCTTGGTGTAGGATGCTAAGTTTCCCAAGCCTCTTCCCACATCTCTTTAATGTTTGAGAACTGAAAGTTGCCTGATTGACGACTAATGTTGCTTAGGATTACCACTATGCTACTTAATTTGGATATAGTTTCCATGTTGAAGCCGAATAAAGTTTTTTGATCAAACAGAGATATTGCTACCTGCTTGTACTCCTTTATATATAACTATCATATATTCAATACAGAAGACATGATGATTACTTGATTAACAGCACCATTAGTGCACTTTTTAACATATGCTCATGCAGGAAATAAATGCTTTTATAAACACGGTTTCTTTGACATTCTTAAGGGGCAAAAATCAGGGGCCTTTATGTAATGTGGTCTCCCAAGGGAGTAATATTTGCTGTTAAGAGTTCAATGGTCACCTTTTTGAGGTTTTTCATGTTTGTTGAATTTATCGATGGTTTACAGATACCAAGTACTGGCTGGTGTGATTGAGCAACGCATTTTGGAGCCTTTGCTACACCAAAACAAGCTCATGCTAAGTGCAATATGTTTTGCCGTTCGAACGGGCAACACATACTTGGGTTCATTATTGTAAGATTCAATACTTGACTTGTCATATTGTAGAATCCGACAATTATCTTCTCACTTATGATTCTGCCATATAGGTGGGTGGATTATGCTCGATTGATAGGTATCCAAAAGGCTCAGGAAGAGCACAAGGCGTTGGCTTGACCCTTCAATGGCTTGTGGGCATTTTTAATTTACTTTCAAATAGGGATTGAGTAGGTAGGATCCACTGCGTTTTATGAGGGAGCTTTGGATGCAAAGTCATTGAAATTTATTGAAAGTCTACGTCTAAAATTAGTTGGTATAGCTGATATCTTATAGTTCGTTTTATTTGATTGCTTCCTCGTGTCAGATTTTTATCTAGCAGTATTATTTAATGTTTGTCAAACTTAAAATGCTTGAGTAAAGCTTATGCAATGGAAGAAATTACAAATCATAGTTCTTTTAACCTGTTTTTGCAAATCTTATTGAACCGAATTGGTACGCACTGCTGGCTAATATGAAGACTTGATGGCGATCTAAATGTGTTTATCTGCATGAACTCACGGACCAATCCATCTTGCAGCATCGCTGTTCTTTTGCATAACTGATGTTAGCGGTCCAAAAGTAGAATGGCAACTTAACTATGATCGAATGGTTGACAAACTCGGGTAGAATGTGACATAACATGTCTTTGATGCTTGGCAAAATTTGTTTCAGATCCTAGAAATATTTGTGGAAAAAGCTCAAGAATTTTGTATTACTTGAAACGAAAACAATTGTGTGAGCCCTTCCATGACAATCAGGCGATGACTTCACCATTCATACATGACCTTAGATTGATGCTACTTGTGTTGGACTGCCCTTTCTGTACCACATCACAGCATTCTATTTCACCAGCCTAAGAAGAACGATAAACAAGAAAATATGGTTAGTAAAAATCTGCACAGGATAATGCGGAAGTGCATTTTATGGAGAGCATACAGTTGCGATTATCAATTGTCATACAGATAAACACCTACCGTCTTGCGAGTGCTTGCAGGCGAAAGAACCTGAATTCTTGAGATGGGATCAGCAGAATGATTGCCAGCAGTCGAACAAGATGGCAAGTTACGTGGAGAGGCTCGAACATAAGTTGTAAGAATTTTGTCACCTGAAATATGTTCTATGGATTCAAAGAAATACACGTGAGGAGCTTCACATGGATTCTTAGTAACCAGCCTAGTATTGAACATGAAAAATGCTCCTCTGGTTCTAGACCAAGGACTAAACGTCTCAAGGGGTTTCCTCAGAATTGTTCTGGAGATTATGCTCTCGTATACATGAACTGAATAGCCCCATGAGACAGAGAAAGACCAATTGCTCTCCCTATGGTAGCAAATGGTTTGTTGTAACAAGCGAGATTGATCGAACTCTGCTGCTTTCATTAGGTGGCGAGTAGATTGATATTTATCCATGGTGGGAAAGATTGGATTTACAACATCAAAGTGGTGGAGTGTTAGAAGAGGAGACTGTGGATGAGCTGATAAAAGACCTGATATATCATCGTGCAGATCAATCTGAAAGTTACGCCAAAAAAACTGAAACTGTCAGAGAAATCCTAGGAGTTGGACAGTAGTTTCTGTTATTTAACTGCAGAATTTGACAACTACCAAGACAGGCGCTTTGTTTTCTTAGCTTATAATATGATTACTGTGACTTCGTTTACTACGAAGCAAGAATTTGAGATCAATCTTGAGCTCAGAATATCAAATGGGGAGAAATTTACGAGTGTTACCTGGTGAATCCCTCTTTCGATGGTTAGAGTAACTCCTATGTCAGCCAAGCAATGTTGTGCCCTGTGATCACTTACGAACAAGTGAGGATACCTCTCAATGCAGCCGTCTATGCTCTTGACCAAAGCTTCTACTAATGGATAACTCAAGGCATAACCAGCTCCTCCAAAGGCCATTTCGAAGGACAAATCAGCGTTGGACTTGATACTCTCCGAGTTACCACCAATGTAGAAGAACTTGGTATGATCATACTTCCCCAGAACCTCAACTAAATTATCGACGAAGAAGAGGGTGTCGTCATCGCACATTATGAACCACCTTAGACCTTTATCTCCGGCTCTATACATGTCTAAAATCGAACGCATTATCCTAACTTCGACAGGGTTCACGAGCTGAGGGTACACCCTTAATTTAGTAATATCTTCATTGACACGGTAAGGAGGAACCGTTGAAGGCCAAGGTAGGAACTCTTTTGGAGGTTCATTGTCTAAGAAGACGTATCCTCTGGTTACATTTGATCGCCACCATGACTCGGTATATGGTCTTCTATGCTTCCACATGCGCACGGAACTTACTACTATGAACCCGATGTGACTGATATTGGTAGGAGCAGAATCGACAGTGATGTTGGACGAAGATTGCCTTTTCAAATGAAAAGATACTACCCCTTGGTTAACAGGAATCCTAAACAGTAATGCATAGAAGAAGAAGAGGACTAAACCAGCTATAGCTAGAGACCGGTACAAAATTCCAGGAGTCAAGTGTGTAAACTTAAGTGGTGTTGAGTTGCTATTTACGGAGGAAGGCATTGTAGGATACCAAACTATAAGTATCTGGGACTTGATCAGAAGATTGGATTTATAGAGCATCCAGAGGACTAGAGAGCTAGTCCTGAAATAGCCAGATCCGCAGAAATGGCAGGATACAAGTGTTTGCAGAAGTATCTTTTAGAGTTATATATATACTAAAGCCAGATATTAATCTTTCTTGTTTATGCAGGATAGTTCATGTGACTGACGTTGCTCTTTCAATGTTTCGGTTTCCTGCTGAAACAAGTTGGAATATGAGAGGGAGGAGTTGGTACTGCATTAGGATCGTGAGATTGGCTAACAAATCATCATTGTGAAACATGTTAAGCTTGGGAAAGGAGTCGTCCTCCAACAAAAAAATGTGAAGAAAAAGTTCCTCTCAACGGTTTTTCATTGGGTCCAATCCGTTAACGATTGTTGCTCCATTGATTCGTCTTTGTAACTATAAAACCATTGTTGAGTTAAGATGCAGAAATATTTTATAATAATAAAATATTTAGATTTCAAGTAATATTTGAAATCTTTGTTAGAAATTTTGATAATATATAAAGAGAATGATTTACGATGATTAAAAAATTCACCCGATATAGTTAGTTCAATCGTAAAAATCTTGAACTATCAAACTTTTCGATTCAATTTTTAAATTTTTGGTATGATTTATTTAAATAACTCTTGTTGATAAAATTCGATAAATTTATTAATTAATCGGTCAATTTTAATAAATTAATAAGTTTTTATAATCTAAAATAAATAAATTAATTTTTATTTAACAACATTTTTTAATTAAACTTTAAATTCTTCAATAAGTAGGGACAATATTTTTCAATCATATTTTAAATTCTTTAATTTTATTTAGTCTTTAGTCAGTTTTATAACGGTTTAATACCGGTTGAACCTGTTAAATCTTAAATATCTTATCTTACCAATTTGACTTCCGGTCTAATTTTTAAAACATTGCTTACAATAGTTTGTCGCATAGGACTAGCATGAAGAATATAAAATAACTCTAATTAAATGCATAGATTTCACATTTATGACAAGTAATAATAACATTCAAAATTAAATAAATCATATACTAAATTTATATTCTGCATGAGTTCTAAATTCATATCAAATATTAAGTAGGATTAGAAGTAATTACATTATTGTAATCTTAATTTTTAATTTTTACAAATTATAAAATTAAAATGTAAGTTAGTTATTTATTTATTGATATTTTAATTAGTTCTACGCAATAACCACGCTTAAATATAAAAAATTGTATATATTTATATATGTATAAAAAAAAAGTTTGGTACATAGCAATTCATTTATGCAAATTTGGGATATTACCCTTGTTTTTATTTCTATATTTTAAAAAAATAAAGGGTGAATTGAATTTTAACATTTGCATTAAAATTTAATTTACAAAAATATACTAACATTTCACTAAAATATAGGTTAGAATATATTTAAAGTTTAGGGATAGGATTTAAGGATAGGTCCAGACGACAGCTGGTCCTTAAATATACAATACAAGCTGCTCCACGACGGCAGCTGGTCCAGACGGGGAGGTGGCGGCCAGCAGTGGGGGGCAGAAGGCGACACAGGGTTGGCACCAGAGAGACGTAGATTCGTCTTCTCCGGTGGCGCTGAGGAGTCCTCCAACCAGGTTAGCACGAAACCCATGACTTGAATGATCTGTGGATGATTGTGGGATGGATGTTGGGTGCGTTGCCGTCGGTGAGAGTTAATAAACTGTTTGGTTCACCGGCTAGGCTTTTGTCATCTTTTCTTCTTGATTATTTATGAGTAATCACTTCTTTAGAATTAAGATGCCTTTTAGGAAGCTTGTTTAATTGATGGTTGACCTTTTCCTACATAAAATGATGTAAATGGTAATTAATAAGGAGAATGATAGGTCCTATAAACATAATATCATTTTTTTATTAATAATATGAATAAGGAGAGACGTAAACATTATGCTTGATTAACAGAACATCTATGAATTTTACTAGTTGTGATCGATTCTCCCTCCGTGATTTATTTTTTATTGGGCTCTCTTGGAATGCTCGAATTTAGGAGATCATTCGTGATGAAGAGTGGGTTTTTTTTCCAGAGGGGAGTTGTGAGTTTCAGCAAATCTGGGACTCAGTCCGTTTTTGACTGCAACTTCAATTTGATAGTTAGGTTTGGAGAGGTCACTCATCAGGAGTCTTCTCTGTCGACTCTGCCTGGCACCTTCTTCGAGTCCGACGTTCAATGGACCCGATTCACCATTTATTGTGATTCCCAAGGCACATTCTACGACACTCTTTCATCCTCTAGTTGGCATCACAGGAGCGACTCCTTCCATGGATAGGCTTCAGTTCTTCAGCGTCCTGATCTCTTCGACTTGTGTGCTTTGTGGTACTTCTACAGAGGCACATGATCACCTCTTCTTTTAGTGCCAATTCTCTGTCGCCGTTTGGGGTTCCCTCTCGGCGAAGACCCACACTGCTTGGCTTTCGACCTCTTGAGTTCCCCTTTTTTAGTGGGCTTGCACTCATCTCTGTCGGTGCAAGGATTACCGACACCTCGTTTTACGGTTAGTCCTCTCAGACACTGTTTACTTTCTTTAGTATAAGAGGAATAACCGCATCTTCAGTAAATGACACCGATCTACCCACAACATCATTGAGGACATCACTGAGCTGATCCGTTCTCGGCTTTTCGGCCTTGAGACTCGTCTTTAGATTCCTGTTCTTCAGCGGCATATCTGGAGGCTTTCTATCTAATTATTTTGCTTTGTTTTGCGAATTGTCTGTGGCTTTGATTTGTTTTGAAAGCCGCCTGTGGCTTATTTTATTTTAAAAGTCGTTTGTAACTTATTTGTTTTCTATTTTGAGAGTCGCTTGTGACTATTTGTTTACTTTGTACATAGCATCTCTTGTATGAACTCTCCTTTTAATTAATATATGTGTTACCTTCTTAAAAAAAAGGTTAAAAAGTAAAAAATTTATTTTGGACTCAAGTTACAATGAGCCTATTGTTGAGTACATGGCAATTCATTTATGCAAAATTGGGATGTTACCCTTAATTTTACTTCTATGTTAAAAGAAAAATATAAAAGATAAATTGAATTTTAACATTTGTACTAAATTTTAATTAATAAAAATATATTTTTAATTCTAACATTTTATTAAAACATAAGTTAAATATATCTTAATTCTAATTATTCAGAACATTTAACATGAATTCGTACAGAATGGTCAAATCAAATTCTAATTGTGTGAAATTTTTTTTTTTTTGAGAAACCTAAAGCAATGCTTTGAGAGGGCGGGGTAGTGAGTATTTAGAGCTTGAATAATTGGAAATAGAGCCACAATTTTTGCTTGTAAAAGGTGGTGAAGGTGGTGGTTGTGGAGTCAAATACCGTTGATGAGGATTATTTGGCATTGTTGATATAGTAACTTCAGGACGCAGAGGAATGCAGAGGTTTCGTATTGTTTGAAGAAGTAATCTTGGAGCTCCAAGGAGCACTCAGAGAAGCTTGAAATAATGGATACGAGAACTGATGTCATCTTCCATAAAGACGAAGGTGAAAAATCTTGTTTAGAATGGAGGTTCAGGAATCGAGGTTAGAGACAGAAAACATTGATTTTGAGTTTTTAAAAATTAAAATCAAGTTAATTAGGATTAAGTCATATTATTTAGATTAAATTAAGTTTGTTAGTTTAAATTATAATTTATTAAAATAATTAGAATTAATAAATATCATTTAAAATTAATTAACATTTAATTAAAATGTGTAGGTCTACTATCATCCATATCATACATTTGTTGCAATGAAATTCACATTAACATTAAATAATAACAATTTTGCCCATGTCAATTTTAGCCTAGTACTTAAAAAATGGAAATACAATTTCACCAACAATTTTGTTTATTTAAGATTTAATTTGAAAATTTTACAAAAATTAGAATTAATTTTGAACACTTCAAAATGTTAGGGTATAATTTATATTTTGATAAAAAATATTTTTAATAAATTTAATTTAAATTAAAATATTTGGAAGTGTTAAAAATCT
>JANKYE010000012.1:20969394-20991414 GCA_032467995.1 Erythroxylum dillonii
ATGATGATGATGATAATAATAATAATAATAATAATAATAATAATAATAATAATAATAATAATAATAATAATAATAATGTAATTAAGAATAAAACATTTGCTTATATAAAAGGAAGGATATTTCTGAAAGTTGCTTATGTGTTTTGTCTTGGAGATGGGAACAAAAGTTTTTGTTCTTCCTTTTTCAGAGGAACAAAAACTTGTCCCTGTCATCCGAAGACGGAAGACAAAAATTTAGAGACAACAACCAAACATAGAGGAGGAACAGAATTTTTATGTTTTGTCTTCTGTCCTCATAATGGAGACAGTAACCAAAGACTGCCTTGGTAAAAGATCAAGTTTGGTGATAGAACATTGGTGTATGTGTATCATGGATTCTTGTAACTTCAGGGAGATGAGTTATTTCAACAAGGTTTTCGATCTTGTTAAAGGAGTTCTTTTTAGAGAAGAAGAAAGATAGGTGGGGAAAAAGAGTGGAAGAAAGACAGGATCTGTCACAGAGGTGATAGATCTTTCTTCACTACGGGGCATTGTTAGACCTACACTATGTTCAAAGATAAACGACCTTAATAAATCTTCCAATCCTTGAGTCTTAGGACCAATAGTCCAGGAGGTGATTGAAGTATTAAATTTAAATTTTCATAAAATTGTTAAAATTTGTCTTAGATGATATCAATATGAGAAATTTTAAATGCAGGCCTTTAGAACAATGCCAAATATCACATCTTTGTTTTCTGCAAGCACAAAATCTTGCACGAATAAAACCGTCAGATGCTTAATCGATGAGACAAAAGTAACCGAGGCCTAGGTAGCCAGTTCTTCGCGATAGCTCATCTTGCAACTTCTCCAAAAGTACAGGAAGGATGTTCACTCATTTCTGTGTCAGGTTATCAGAATCAGGATAGTCCATCAGAGCACACATGGATCATCCAATAACTGGGCAGCTGCTTCAGCGATGGAGGTAAGTAAATGGCGTAACTTGCAACTATACATTGAATATTAAGGGGGCTTTATCTACTCATTTGATGCCCACATATTCTACAGAGACAGCATTGGGTATATAGCATACACATTGGAGCTTCACTCTGAAGTGTTATATGCTACCCCTTCCACATTGATTAAATCCTACACATTGAAGATATTGCCTTTGTCCCTTGAAGATGAAATCACTTCCACAAAATGTTATTGATCTCGAGGGCCATCGAAAGATTGGGTCTTTCTCAGATTCCAGTGAAGACCTTCGTGGATACTGCGAAAAAAGTCACTTGTAGAATCCACTTGGCATGCAGTAGGCACAGGCCAGGGTGCCATGCTGCAGACTAGTGCATCACCTGCCTCTAACTGTTTCCTGTCCTTGCCATCGAATGACGCCCAAGCAGGGCTCCTGCTGTTGAAAGGTATTTGCACTCGTATCGTGACATGTTCAGGTAATATCAGTGGTCGAAAGGATAAGGAATGCGGACAGATTGGTGTAAAGAGAATGCCCGGTACCTGCAATTGCAGGGAAGAGAAAAAAATACAGTACTAGTTATGCACCACGAGGATAGGATTGCCTCTATTCTCTTATCTAATCAAAACAATTCTATGTAGCATGCAAATTTCTTTAGCATGACAAGTTCATTAACGCAACATAAATGTTATCAACAAATCCCCCATTGTTTATGTCTCGAGCTTCAACGCCTTCAACTTGGAGTAACCATTTTGCAGTTAATCAGTCAAAACACACTCAAATTAACAAGTTGGATGCTTGCCACTTAGCAATTGTTGCAAGGGACCCTGATTTATCTTAATAGCAATTGGCACATGCTTATCCCTTTTGTAATTCAATGACTGTATCAGAACCATCTACATCCCTCATCTAATTTTACATTCTAACTTTTGACAAATTGACTTGTTAAGCAGAACAGCATGTTGCTATTCACAAGAATAAACTAATAAAAAGTAGTTGAATAACATTATGAGAGGAATCAACAATTTATGTGTGCCAACAACTCCCAAATATAGTAGCTTTCCTTGAAGGTGCACATGGAGAAGATTTCTAATGATACATGAATATTTTAAACAAAGGCTTATATGACAATACCTGTGGATGGACCATTGATCCTCCAGATGCCAAAGAATATGCAGTACTACCAGATGTTGTAGACAAAATTAATCCATCTCCTTGCACACATGTGACAAAGGAGTTGTCACAGTAACATTCCAAATTTGTTAGGAAGGATGATATCCCCCGGTCTATTGTTACCTCATTCAAAACCAGAATAGGCTCCTCAGTTTCATACTCATTTTTTGCAGCTTCTCTTATAACATGACATTGCAACCGATTTCTTAATGTTATACTTATAGGACCCTTGAGAATTGAATCAAGGCAGTCTCTGTAGTGTTCACTATCTAAACAAATGTTAAAGGGTAGTTTCAAGTCCGTTATGATGAAGAAACAAGTATCAAACAAAGATAATTTCCAAAAATAAAAGTTACAAACAAGATAATATGATCCTATGAAAACACACCACTATTTACATCCTTCTGAATTTTTGCGATAAATTTGAGATAGTGCAAAAAGGATACGGAATGGTGTCATGAAGCCAAGAGATCCTAAAGAAAATGGCACAATAGGAGGAACAGGTCCTTTAAACATTGACGCTGCCTGCAAATGGAATGAAGTTTGAATACTTGTAATTTATACACGAAGATGAGTGTAGGTCAATAACCCAAGACTCATATACATACCCAAAGGACAGTACCATCTCCACCAAGGGTTACCACAAGGTCAACGTTTGTATGCAGGAGCGAAACTTCTTGGTCTGCAGTGAAATGATGTGAAAGAAGAATGGAGTTAAAATGCTGAAACCATAAAAAGGAGTTGTTTCCTCTATGCCAGTTAACCAATAGTATCTCTCAAAGCTATAAGAGCTATGAACTTATTGCCGCTCACCATCTTTCCAAGTTTTTACAAAGCTGAAGTAAGATGATTCTGTTAGAAGTTCACCCTTCACACGTGGTTCCACATAAATGTTCAACTGCCTATGCTCTTTTAACCATCTGGCAATGGAATTGAGCAATCAGGTTTACAGAAGTAAAACACAAGTCACCATTCCAACCAAATTATTCTGAAGCTCGAGAATGAAATATAAATAAGATGCAAAGTTGAGAGACCACATATAGAGGTTCATGAACAGGAACATTGTTAACAGCTATGCTTCCTGGAAATCACATTAATCAAGATACCATCTAGCCAAAACCTATTATTTATCAAGCTAAAATTCTTAGTGAAGACAGAGCCATGGCATGGTCAATCTAACAGAATGGTATATCAGCATCAGCTTGTAACCACTCAATATTGACCAAAGCAAAAGTTTTGACAGTATATACTAACAGCATTCCCACTTTTGGCTTTAAGCACTTGAGGTCCTCTACATATTGAGAATATCAAATTGGCTCTAAGCCTTCAAGAAGATGGAAGTGCTAATAAAGAATTCTCTGAAGGGTGATTGTTTGTGATCAGCAATGGTGACTTTTCTTCCAATTTTTTTCTTAAATGAAATTGATTTCAATACAATAGAGCTTTCCAGAAAGAAAAAGGGCTTGTAATATGTAAAATTGAGCAGCAATTCACTTGACAAGAATCCACATGGTCACAAATTTCTAATGCACCTGAGTGCTGGCTGGGAAGCAAATGGGATTTACTTCTCCACACATGACAGGAGGTGATCTAACCTTGCCAACTACAATTTTAAGTTCGTTCAATGCAATGTGCCTTCTCTAATGACTATAATGCATCATCCTTGCAGCAAATGGACATTAACAACTAGAATTTCTTAGGGCTACTTCAGACAGCCATACTTTTACAGAATGACAATAACAAGTGAAGGATGAGATTGCTTCAAAAATACAGAATAAAATCTCAGTATTCACACCTGATCATTTCAACACACAGAATTCGAACAGAAGTTGAATTTGGTTTGGTCAAAATAAGCACAGTCTGCGGACTGGATTCCCATTTCAAAGAAATCTGAAAGAAGATAAATGGTAAAACAATCAGATGGAAGAGTGGGGAAGCCCCTATACAAACTCCAATTTGAAAGAAAATAAGTGAAAATCTCTTGAAATGGTGAATAATAAAAGTCAGCTGTCATTATTTCATTTTTGGATTGATTATGTTCTAGTTTTGATTCAAAAACCTAACGCAAATAGAACCATTATATGTAGAAAGAGGAAAAGGTACTTGGTTGCTGCTGCGACCTGCAGTTGTTATATTTCCTCTTTCAAAAGAGACAACATCATGTCTGTGCTGGTCACTGTTTTCACCTTTGCAGCACCATGAAAGCTTAAAAGATGCCTGTCTCAAACATTTGAGTGATAATTCAATTAGGCATCTCACATTACCAATTTGTCACAATATGTATACGTTCTAAATCTATCATTTCAACTACATATTATAAGCTTTCTATGATTCCCAGGACCAACTTCCTGGAACAACATGTATTCTGCTATAAACACATAAATAGCAGTTTTTTTCTACAAAGAACGAGGGAGAAAAAGTTACCAAGAGCAATGACGTAACTTCCAAACATGTGATGCTAGATCATGTGAATCTAATCTAGATTAATCATATACGACGTACTACAAGCCAAATTAGCAACTAGTCAATTGGAGCACATGTAAGAGATACCTTTCTCATCATCTTACTCTGAAACATTTGGCCACTTGATTCACTCGCCCCATCATGAAGAATTTCATGGGAACAGATTCCATTAGTACAACAATATCCAGCTTGTTCATTGGCTTGATTCACCAAAACGTGCTTGTTTGTGGAGTTGTTACTCTTCTCATCAATAAAATCACCATTTGACATCCCAGATGAATATTCTGAAGTACAAACCGACAAAGATTAATTAATTAAAAAAATAGTCAAAAACATAAATCTTTTACAAGACAGACACAAAACGTAACAATTGCAATTTAGGGTGACCTAAGTACTCCTTTGTGCATTAACTTCAAAAACTGCCGAGAAATAGAAGGGGAACAGATAAGGGAAAAGGGGAAAGGAAAAAATTTTAGCTAGTTGAATTCATCATGTGACTCGAGAAAGTATGAATCTAAACGGCATGTGTTTTCTGTAGAGCATAAGAAACAATACTAAAAAAGTATCCCTCATGCATCAAATACATTTCAAATTCCACCACTTCCAGGCGCTTAGATGGCCAAGGAAACACATAATGGCTAGCAAAGCGTAGAATTTACAGGTATGCTTGCCCAAGGTTTTGTAAGAGCTTTCATGAATTCATGAAAATACCAAAGGAATCAAAATCGTCCCATCAGATTTCTTCTGAAGATGATCAGAAAAAAGAAAGAAGAAAAAAAGAAAACACATTACACCCACGCAAATGAAACTATGCATTATCCTATCATACACAGATATCTATCTCTGTTCTGGCTTGCTGGTTAATTGAAAGGCTTATATCTAGCATTGATCATGCATCACTCCAGAATCACTATCCTTCTTCCGCATAATAGCTCAGATAGAAGAATCTCACAAGAGCCACTAGCCACCTGGTAATATTTCAAAAAGCATATTCCAGAAATTTTTCTTGCAATTACCAATCACACGATGAAATTATATTCATGTTATTTGTGTGCCTTGTTGATGCGTTTTGTTCCCTTCCAGAATACTTAAATGCACCATTCCATGTTGCACAATACAGCCATAAATGGACATATCTCACTTTTAGGTCCTGGACCCTCAATGGGAGTCAAGTTATGAACTCAACTCAAAATCAATTACAAGAAGCTAAAGCCTCTTTTGCACTTAAAATTGGAGAGCAAGAAGATCAGGGATTTGAAAGAAAACAAATGTAGGTGATCACTACTCACTCTCAAATTTTAAGTTGATAAATATATTAGTTTCTCTATGAATATCCCAGTATAACTCTAAAAACAATTCTCATACAGCTAGATTGAATCCAACAGCAGCACTCACAAAGGAAATAGGTCGGATCTCACTCTCTCCCTCATCTAAAGACACAGTGAAATTTCACCCATTCACTACTTAAGTAAAGCAACCTTTTGAAACTAGGAACTAAAAGTAATACTAAATTACCAAGAAACAAATCTACTTAAATGACCTCACAGCAATAAAAGCATCTCCCCTAGCTTATGTCACTAGCACCATCCGAGGTCTTCATAGCATCACAATGACTCATCTTCAAAACAACTACATAAGATTTTATATGACCTCAGAAATTTGATGTCCGCAGAAAATTCCTGTACATGCCATTTAGACATCATACCAGTAAGATTGATGCACACCTTTAACTTCAGTAAGTGCCACAAGCTATGCCACATCATGCAAAAGATGATGCACATTTCTTCAAAAAGAGAACCAGTATCACCACTTAAGTCCACGTAAATTAAAGTAAATGCCTTCCAAAACTCTAATATTTTGTTCTTCCCAAGCTTCCCATCAGATAAGACATGGAAGCATTAATCTTCTGACTCCAATTGCATTACATAGTGAAGTTTGAGTCCACCAAGTTTGAAGCAATTCAAAGGTCTAGTTTGCCTAACAGTAGAATATCCATAATCTGATAATACTAAATCTGAATTTCAAACAAACTCGCCAAACTAAAAAGGGACCCAAATTTTAAGCACCTGTATAAACAAAGCCCCAATATGCCTAAAACGGGTGAAAAAATGTTCCCAAACAAGAAAAAGATATATCTCCTGTCTAATGAGGTCAAAATATTAGCAGGTAAGTAGTCTAACCATCAAAAATAGGCTTTGTTCCAATCAAAGAATTGAGAGTGAGAGAAAATAGCAACTAAGGGCACATTTCCTGAAACTTAATATCAGAAAAGCATCTTCGATATTCAACCTTTCAGAATGTAAATCAAATTTAGGTAAAATGTAAATAAACATTTGAAGAAGTCAAAGCTTTCAATCAGTCTACGATAATCTAATCCTTGACCCAAAAAAAAAAAACAGAATTGAGTTATGAAGAAGAAGTCACTTAAAGAGTATGAAGACAGAAAGTTAGAACATCAAGTAAAAATGACATTAAATATGTCCCACAAATGGATATTGACAGGATGTCCTCAAAGTATCCTCCACTGTAAAAACTCAATGGAAATACATATTCATGTTTCTTGAAGCTCTCTTTCCTAAATACTGACACCTTTTTCTTTTCTTTTAATCTGGAAAACATAAATGTAAAGATTGTTTTCCCCATAACTCAGGAGAAGGATTTAGCACAGCGCCACCACCCATGGACTTGTTTAACAGAGAACTTGTTTGGAAGGACATCCAGAGTTGAAACATACAAACTTCATGAAAAAAGGAGTATATATCTCAACTTAAATTGCCACTGCTAGGCAATGACTTTCTGAATAGCAAGTACAGATTCATTCTTAAGACAGTCACACAGCCAAGACAACTTCACCACCATGGCTCCATATTAAAGACAATCGTGCACATAGAATAAGGACATCCAGCTGGACAGCAAAAGATATCACAACTGTGGATCACTAAGTAATAAGCCAAAAAATTTTAACGCTCAAGTCCACATCAGACATACTACAATGTGCCAAATGATATCAAAAATACCAACAGGGCATGAAAAAGGAAACTACTGTTTATACATATGGTCTTAAAACCTTTATTTTCCAAGTGTTGATTTCGCGCCCTCTCAAGTTCATATCTACGTTTCCATTCAGCAGCCTCAGCTTGAGCAGAAGCCTTTCCCTCAGCAGCACGTCTCAATGCCTTTGCAACAGCTAAGATGGAAAATTGCGCATCAAATTTATGGTTCTAGTTGACATTCTCATGAATGGCATATGCAGATTCTAGAATTAGACATGAGCATACTTCTTAGAGCTTCTGAGAACTCTATAAGATGGTCATCAGTTCCTTGGATAGGAGTCTGTTGAAGAAGCTCCTGCACTGCCTTCTCAGAGTGGATTAGAGAAAGTGAACCACTATATCCATTCTCAGGCTGTGAGCATGAAAAATTTGCATCTCCATGTCCACAAGAACCCTGTTGAAAGAAAGCATAATGTTATTTCTGAGAGTTATGTGATAATGACTAGATTTATAATATCGCATTGAATGAGAAAAGAAGAACTGCAATGTCCAGTAACATGGAATGGTCAAAAAACCACGAAAAAGGAGTTCATCAACACTAATTTTGACAAGACAATAGAAGCAATGTCATTTATAGTTGCCCATTATGTGCACTTGCAAAGGTAACTAAATGCGCAACTCCAAAATTAATGAGCAAATGGGGAAGGAGAAGCTCCAAAATTGTCCGATGTACATATTGAGTTGGTGAGATCACGAATGTTATCTAACCAAATATCACCAAAAACAAAAAACTATGTAGAGTTTTCTTTAGTTCCATACACCTATCATGCTTGGAACATCCCAAATCTATGCCGCCGCATAAAACCGTTAAACCCGTTAACTGGGTGAAATTTGAGGTTTTGATCTATAATAGCTATATAACATCTCCAATCAAGTAATCAAACCCCAAATAAAGTGACAATCAATATAACATCTCCAAACAAGTAATCAAACCCCAAATAAAGTGACAAGCATACGGAGTCTCATGGGCACGAGCTTGGAAATCACATATACATTCTGGCAAGCCACGCAAATGAAAAGTAGTCAATAAAAGTGGCGGTATGGAAAACTCAGTAGGAGTGAAACCAATCATGACTACAGGGAGATCCAAAGTCAGGATCGACAAACATCAAAAGTCAAAAATCCCCCTACATAAATTACAAAAAGCTTTGAACTTGATGATACCCACAAGCATATATGCATATAGAACACAAAATAACAAGGAAGCAACAAGAAAGAGAGATGATTACGGTAGAATTGAGCTTGCTAGGAGCCATAAGCGACTGACTGGAGATGGACATACAGTGAGATAGAGAGACAGAGAGTGAGAGTCTCTAGGAACCCTTTTACAGAATGGTGATGCACATAAGCAGGATTGTTGTTAGAGAGAAAGTCGTTGGGATTAAAAGACCTGCTAAGAATATAGAGAGCTACAGAGGGTGGAGGAGGACTTGTGGTATAAATATTGTTGCGTTGAGTGGGAGGGAGATATGGGTAGACCCCACATAACGCGTGGCAAGTTTCAGAACTGACCTTCTCTGTCTCAGACTCTCAGTTGGGTGGATGTTGGAAAGTACATAGAGAGAGAGAGAGAGAGAGAGTTAAAGATGCAAGACTTTGGTGCTTCCCCAACCATATGAAACGAAAACTTAAAAACTAGGTAATGCCATTTCTGCTTCTTTTTCTTTCTTTCAGTCTCTTTGCCTTTTTCTGGGATCGAATCCAATAGGGTAGCAAATGCAACAAATCTAATAGGTAATAAAAAACCAAGATTTGGTTGTTCCATTTAGAAGAAGCTCCACTTGCTCGGTCCTTCTATTTTGCGTCACCGATTACGTGTGTTGGCTTTGGTCAAGGATATAATTTGGAACGTGAATGAGACAATTTTTACGGCTTCCAATTACATGATCTTCCCACTTTTTGTGATATCGTTTTTCACTTTTGCACTTTTTATCCAATCTTACTCGTACACGAAGAGAATGTTTCAAGACAGACAGAATTTTGCTTTTCACCGTCAACTTGTCATGGAAAGTATCCGAAAGAGAGGAGCTAAAAATTTAAAATAAAAAGACTTAAATATTTAATTTTTAAAATTTTAGGGGACTCAGTATACCAATAAACTCTAAATAAGTTCATCCTTTTATATTTATATATATATATATATATATATTATAAAATCAAAACATTTAATTTTTTTAAAATGTTGGGGGAAAGTGCACCATGAGCCTCCACATAGCTCTGTCATTGGTATCGAATCTCTTCCTTTTCAAATATATATATAATGGATTTCTTTTAATAAAGAAAGACACTCTACTTAACTCGTATGTATTTTAATTTATTTATTTATTACATTGTTTGTTCTTTAATTTATTAATTTTAACTAAATTGAAAATAGAGAATTTATTTGCCTCAAAGAAAATAACTTTTTACTTTTAAAATAAATTCTAACCTTTGGGGGATAATGAAGCTTGACTTGAGAATCTCGCAAAACATGCTTCTCTCTCAGTTTAGAATTCTAACCACAAAAAGGGTTGGTCTGAGGAGATGAAGAATGCTAGATAGGAGCCTGAGGTCGTGGACCAAGAAACAAGGAAGCCACTAAATTGAAAGTTGTTGTTGAATTAGGGTTACGAGGATCTAAGTTGGAGTTGACAGGGGGTGGAGGAGCACTAAGTGAATTTAAAGGAGAGTTAGAAGTCTCAGGAGTGAGGTGTGGAAAAGGGAGAGTTAGATGTCTTAGGAGTGAGGTGTGCTCTACGATATGGGCTCGCATTTACTAGTAATTACTCCTAGGCTGGCCTTCAGATCGAGACCGACTCTCGGGAAGCATTGCGCTGTCTCACCCATCCTGATGATGTCCTCTTCTTTCATCCACTGGCGCATCTCATCCAAGATATTCGCTCTTATCTGGCAAGGGCTTCCTCCTACAACATCGCTCATGTTTTTCGCGAAGGTAATCAGTGTGCAGATTTCTTAGCCTGTTTAGGTTCGGGTTACACCTCTTCCGAGAGAGTTTGGCGTACACCCCCACCTGGTCTCCTTCATTACTTGCACGCTGATGCGCAAGGTGTAGCGTTTTGTCGTTAAATCTTTTAGCTAGTTTTTCTGATGTAACAAAAAAAAAAGGAGTGAGGTGTGGATCAAGAGAAAGTGAGAGAAAATTGGTCTGGTTGATGACAAGGTTATGTTCAAGGTTGGATGAATGTTGAGGCATACCTACAGCAACAACATCCAAAAAAAATCTTGTTGAAATGAAATTTAAGAAAATCTAGTAGTACGTAGCTTTATTCCTAATTAATAGAGGGATTGTTTCCAAATGACCCACATAAATAAAGAATAAGGAAATAATAATCAATTTCAACGTGTTTACGATGAATAGGAGTTATAGCAAGATGTATGGCAACAGGATTGTCATAATATAATTGAGGTGGCAAAAAAATTAATTATCAAATTATAAAGAAGAGTACAAAACCAAATGAGTTCATAAGTGGTAGTAGTCATGAAGAGATATTCAACTTCAACTAAAGAGCGAGACACAACAGTTTGCTTATATTGTCTAAGAGATGGGAGAGTAACCAAGAATCGAAAAAAATCAATAATGGAAAGACATCTGAGAAGATAACAAACCTAACTAGAGCCGTAGTAGGTATGAAAAAAAAATAAACTTGAAGGAAAAGAAAATATCTTAACCAAGAGCATCATTAAGTTAATTTAAGACTTGAAGTATTCACTACAAGAAAATTGCAAATTACCTTCAAAAAATTATGTAGTAAATTAGCGACATAAATTGCTTTCCATAGGTAAATTTGTCAGAAAAAGGTAATTTGTGACAAAAAAAATCTATCACTAAAGGAGGTGACCAAACTTTGCCTACGAAATTTAGCGACGAAATAGTGAAGTCATCGTAAAAATAGGCGCCAATGGTTCCAAGTAAAGATTACGTAAGGAGAGTTCCGTAGCTAAATTAGTATAAAAGGCTGTTTTCGTAGGGAATTTACCTACGGAAACACCATTCCATAGGAAAATTACCTACGGAATCGTTTTTCCTCAATTTCTGAAGATAAATTCAAACGATGTCAAGATTGTGGTTTAATTTGGAAGGAAAATGATGTCATTTGTTCAACCAAAAATGACATCGTTTTCTTATCTATTTAAATGAACATCGACACCTCTTCCCCTCATTGTTGAAGGTCTCTAAAACTTGCAAATTTTTTTCTTCTTCCCTTGTCGTCGTGATCTTTAGTTCCATACACCATCATCGTTGTCTTGATCTCCAGTTAATCATCCATCGTGGTTAGTTATTGTTCCTTTGCACTTGGTTTCTTATTTTCTGCTTATTATTGTTAGGGAAGCTTTTGTTTAGGTTGGTTTTGGTTGATGTGGTTTGTGTTGTCTCCATCTATTTTAGCTATTAATGGTTCATTATGCGTCTGAATGTGTTCCTATTGGTGAAGAATGCCATGTACCAGTGTTTTCGTTAATAATTAGGGATGAATTTCTTAGGCCTATAAAGTGTTTGGTGAAAGTTCTAAAGGGATAAATTTTGTCATTGCATGAATTTTTGTTTGTTATTCTCTCATTACATTAATTGTAAGATAAATTGCATGAATTTTTTATTGTTATTTTTGCATTGTATTAATTGTAAGAGAAATTGCATGAATTTGTGATTGTTATTTTCTCAATTCATCCATGAATTTGATGTTGTTTGGCTTGTTTCCTTATTATTTGGATTGTTAAAATTCAATTAAGATTCTTTTAATTGTAGTTAAAAATATAGTGTTTCAATAAAAGATAAACTCTTTTAATGTCAAAAGTTTAATTGAATTGGCTTCATCAAAAATTTAATTGTAGTTACCAAGGTCTTTTGATTTGATTCTGATAAAGAAGTGAATTGGCTTCCGTTTGTTGAGCCTACTTTAATAAAATTATGCCTAAATTGTGGAGGTTGTATATTTTATAACAATGTTGTCAAATATTCTAGAGGTCTAAAAGTCATTTTGGTGTTTGAGGAAGTCATATTTAATAATGACTTGTTTAAGGGTGATAGGAGGACATTGATAATTTATTATGGAATCATTTGTGGATTTGAAAGGTAAAGGAAAATGAGTATGGATAAGTAGGAGGAAAGTTAGGTAGGACAGTCAAAATTGGGTCATCTTTATGTATTACTAGCATTGAGCCATAGTTTTCCTAGTTTATTAATAAAATAGGCCCTTTGTGCTTATATAACATTGAGCCAGGAGCCCTAATTTCTTAAAAATAAATTGCTTTAAGAACTTTTCTCTTTTCTTCTTTTCTTCTTTTTCATTTTCTCTTCTTCCGTTTTTTTCATACTAAAAAACACTAATTCATAAGACTAAACTTAACCTATTAAACAAAATTTTGGCAAGACGTCCAATTTATACAACAAGATTAGCTAAAGTATGATGTTTTTGGAATAAAAGGAAAATCATAAGCAACTATAATCGTTGAGTAAACAAAACCATTAAAGCAAGCAATCAAAAGAGAATTAAGTAACTAAAACTACAACCATAAACTAGTTTATCATACATCTTCTTTAGTCTTTATAATAATCAAACAAACAAACACATCTTCCAACAACAAAAAAGTTCAAAGAACAATTTAAAACCTAAACATAAAAGGAAACAACATGAATACATTAATTTCTCAATGAATGCAAAAGATTTTATCGTAGATTTTTTCATAAGGTATATCATCCTTTAGTTCCTATCGCTCCTCACCGTTGATTTAGTCTTCATAAACCTATTTGGTGTTATAAATACAAGAGTAATTGACTTATTATCCCTTACAAAGGTATACCTGTTCTTAAATTTATCATAGACAAATTTACTATCATATTGCCTTACTCTTTCTAATAAAACATGATTAGCAAGCATTACTAATACAATACAAATTACCTAATATTTATGTTACTAAATAGAAAAGGAAACTAGCATCTATTTGTTTAACTTAATCTCCCCAAACTTATTCAACCATTAAAGTGTGTCTGAACACAAATTCTTCAAAAAGAAAAACTCAGATTTTCTATAAAATAACACTACCTATGTTAGTACTACTTTCTCCATCAATAATGTTGCTATATACCATATTTTAAATTTTACATATAGTATGATATATGTATCTTTTCATTACTATATCTCATCCTTATTTATTTGAGTATGCTTCTAGCTATATCGATGGATGTATCCGTTCAAGAGGTAATTATATTTGATATTTAAATAAAACTTATGGCATGTTTTAATCACATAATTATGATAACCCTATTTGTAATGTAGGAATTTGCATCACTCGAAGAAAAATATTTAAAACAGGGTTAGAGTTGAAGGTTCAATATGTAATGCTTATTTAGTAGAGGAAGCAAGTACATTTTGTTCAAATTAATTTTAGCTGCATATGTACACTAAAGAAAGAAAAGTTCCTTGTAATGACAATGAGGTAGAAATGGTTAATGTTGATGGTAACTTATCCATTTTCATATATCCTGGATGAATATATAGACGCTCAACAAGAAAAATGTTAACAGAAGAAGAAATAGAGGCTGCTAATGGTTACATTTTATTAAATTGCCAAGAGGTTTATCCTTTCGTGTAGTAAGTTTAAGTTAATTTGGTTTTTGGGATTAATAGTGTTCACAATTAAAATATATAATAATGCTTTTAGATTATATAAGGAATGGTTACGCGAGCTAATGCCCGAAAAACACAGGATGATATCAATAAAGAAGTTAAAAGACACTTTCCTCGATAGTTCGAAAAATATGTAAGTTTTCACTTATAATAAATGAAATGGTTGAATTATCATATCAAAGTGTTTAAATGACATTATACTATTTAATATGATAATTTTTTATGTAGGCCTTAGAAAATCCAATAGAGAACAAGTTAGTATGTGATCTTATGAAAATACCTTTGTGAACTATTAAATCATATCGGTATATTTTATTAATGGATACAAATTTCATACAGAATATTATGGTCATAGAATGACAATAATAAATAATGGGGTTTGCATACAGAGAGAATTGATAGATTACTATGGTAAAATTATTGAGATACTTGAAATTGAGTACCCCACATTGCCAATAAAACAAAGTGTGATATTTAGGTGTGAATGGTTTGATCCAACTCCTAATGTTGGAACAAAAGCATATGGTCAATACAATCTAGTTGAAATCAACTAGCGAAGAAAATTTAAACAATTTGAACCTTTAGTATTGGTGATGCAAGCACCCAGGTGTATTAATTCCCTTTTCCCAGCTTAAGGTGGGACAAGTCAGATTCGTTGGCCGTTTGCAAGGTAAAACCTAGAGGTACTTTTGAATTATATGGAAAAGGAGAAAATAAGAGAATTGAAAGTGAAGGGTTTCAGGAAGATGTTCATGAAATAAATGCATGTGTAACATATGACAAGAATGAACCTTTGAACGGCCCAAATAATGAATATGTTGAAATTTCATTTAAAAAAGATGAGAATCTATAAAGCGTGAGAGATCTGAAGAGGAGCACGACTTTGAATTCTTTAGAAAAAGAAGATGATGATTTTAATTTACAATTAAGTGATGATAGTGATTAACTTGTGTAAGTAATAGAATATTATATGAATAAATTTATTATTGCATCAACAATAAATTGTTATATTTAAATTATATTGTTCTATTAGTACAATAATTAATAAAATATGAATTTCAGGTTAAAAATATACCACAGAAGAGAAAACAGGAAATGTTGCAGTCAAGGATTAGGTTACCACTATTTGGACGAGCTAGTGCATGTCTAGGTGAAGCATCACATTCTACAGATGTTACAGAATCAGGTGTTGCATGTCTAGCTAGTGCACATTTAGATAAGGCATCACCTTCCCCACCTACAATCCTTGTACCATCTAGCAACCGTTTGCTACGTCATTAGCAGCCCTACTATACCATCCCTACTCCCAGAACAAAATCTAAATCTATACCGACAAAGATATCAAGGGTAAATGATGTAGATGAAGGAAGCAACCTCTAGTCTGGAGCTAAAGGTGGAAGAATTTACATCACAATTGTCAACAATCTGTGAGTGAAATTCTAAAAATTTTGTAATGCATGGTAACACCATAGGTTTATACTGAGGTTATAGGTTTTAATTTGAAAATGATCTAAATTAGCCTATATATTAGGTCGGTTCCGTCTGGAACATGCTCCAGAAATATCTCATCCAAGTTCAAGGAGAAAATAAAACTTGAGGGTTATATATGGAAGAATATTTCTCAGGGGACAAAGGAGTTTTATTATCAAGAGTTTCAGGAAAAAAATAAATTCTTTAATCTTTTTTATTTATCTAATTTTATACATTAATAAATAGTATGTTTTGATTTTTTATTTCTTTTAGAAATAATTTTTTTAGGATTTAAAATTTGATGTTGTCGTTTATAATATATGAGAGAGGCAAGCTCGTGCACGTTATAGAGACTTTCTTGGTTTGATACACAAGAATGGTATATGACCTCCTTATATATCTAAAGAAATATAGAGTCATTGGCAGTAATATTGGGCAACAATTGAGGCAATCTCCATTTCAAAGCGTAATTTTGCAAATAGCCATAAAGGACCAGAGCGAGAGAGTCTACCCGTACACACTGGAGGATCTATGACCCACCAGGAGCATGCACATAAATTTGTAAGTATCTAAACTTTACATTTATATTCTAATTTTTGTACTTTTATGTATGAAATTTAATTTCAATGTAATTTGATGTATGAAATTTAGAAATGAAAATATATATGCATTATGGAGAATGATAATGTTATAAATATTTGTTGTCATGAATGGCTGTGTTGTTAAGAAATTTTTTTTGTTTAACAAGGGGTAAATATCATAAAAATAAGAGAAACTCTGCCGAAATTTTTGTAAATTATAGTTCACTTATAACACGTTATTCTGATGCAAGAAAAGTCCATAGACAAGAAGCCTACACTACATTTGCTCTTTTTTGCACACCCACACTAAGAAGTATGATGGCGTGACCTTTGTCAACACTCGATGCAAATAACTTAATGTATGTAAAATTTATACTTTAATATTAATTCTTAAAAATTATCACTTATTAACATAAACAATTATAATGATAGGATCAAATACAAGAAAGCATTGAGCGACAGTCTCAGAACTCTGAAATTGTTGATGAGAGTTAGATAACTTGACGTAACTGGTGGTAGGGACCACCATACAAGGATTTTCGGCTTAGGTTCATTTGCAAACACATGTAATTCGCAATCTTTCACATCTAGTACAACTAGATCTAGTAGGCAGCTCGCATTCAATGAGAGAGTCTTTTAGCTTGAGAGCACAGTAGAGAGGTAAGCAACTCAGTTGCAGCAATCGATGGAGTACATAGCCCATCTCCATAATGAGATGGATGAGTTGAAGTGAAGGGGCAACACCTCATCGCAACAGGTAGATCATGTGCCTTCACCAACTGTATAGCTTAGATTTATAATATTTCGATACTTAAGTGAATGTATTTGAAGTTTTGCTACTCTTAAGTTTTTGATGAATGCTTAATTTATAGTTATTTTTAAGATATTTATTTTTGTACATTATAATTTTTATATTATATTATCAATCAAAATAATTTGTACATTATATTATCAATCAAGATTATATTATTTAGAGAAATTAAATGTAAAAAAACCAATAGATTATCTATAGAAAATTCGGGTGGGAAGTGAGAAATGGTAGTTGAAAATACCATAGGTAAATTACCCACAACAAGTTATCTTCCTTAGGTAAATTGCTAACAGAATGTTATATTATGTAGGTAAATTTGGTGATAGAAATTATTTATCCATTGCTAAAATTACCTATAGATATTGTAATTCTGTCGGTAAATTTAGTAACAAATATATAATATCCATAGGTAATAAGTATTCTGTCGATAAATTTAGTGACAGATATAATGAATCTATTAGTAACTTTATCGACAGAATATTTTAATTTCGTCCGAAAATTTAGCAACAGAATTACAATATTTATAGGTAATTTTAACAATGGAAATTTTAATTTCGTCTGTAAATTTACCTATGGAAATTACAACTCCGTTGGAAAATTTAACAACAAATTTACAATATTCATCGCTGAATTTTACCTACGACCGTTTCTCCTATGACTCTTTCTGTCAGTAATTTCCATCACCAAATTTGTTTATTGACGAAAAATCAATAATTTCTGTTGCTAAAATGAAATTTTTTTGTAGTGATTGTTACTAAATGTTTATAATATGGTTGACGCACGAATTGAAAAAAATGATAAGTATATCTATCATAAAGAATAACACTTATAATCTAAAGAGATTTTGTGATTGTCCTTGATAAGAAAGGATGAGAGTTTAGTGCCAAACATATCTATCTCATATAAAATACCCAATGCATACTTATGTTAAAATAAGAGAATGTCATTAAGAGACTAATAAACTTTTAATCATAAAGTATTTAAGAGGACTGAGGTCTTTGATGTGAAACCAAGCATCCAAATAATTTTTAAAAGCTCAAGTATGGGTATTGTTATTGTTAGTGATAATAACATCGTCTACATGTAAAGGTATTACAATGAATAAGGCATCTTGGTGATATAAAAAGAGGTAAATAATCATTTTAGAATAGGTAAAGCCAAATTGAATGATTATAATAGAAAATTTGGCATATCATTTCTAAGACGTACAATTCAAGACATAAAGAGATTTATGAAGACAATAAACTCAATTATCATTTGAAGACAAGTAATTAGGGGCCAATGTTGGATATACTTCTTCATTCATTGTTATAAACCATGAAAATTTGCTTTATAAAAGTCAAGTAGGTGTAGTTCACATAACTTGGCAACTTTCACGACCAAAAAAATTCTCATCATGATAAGTTTGGAAACTATTACTCAAATTTTTGGTGTAATTAAGCCTTTCAACTTGCATATAACATTTGGCTTCCAAGCTAGACTCATATATAACTCAATCATTCCATCATAATGATACATTATTTTGTAAACCTACTTGGAACCAATGGTTTTCCTTCTAAAGAATAATCTTTATGGTCCATGTATGATTATGCTCAAGTGCATCTAATTCCTTTTTATTACCTCTTGCTCATGGATGATTGTAGGACTTTTGCTTAACATGATGAGTGATAGCCAAAATTAAAAAACTAGTTTGTGGTGAAGACAATTTGGAATATAGTATAAATTGAGATAAAGAATAATATTTGCCTTAGGAGACATGATTGGAAGAGGTGGGAGACAATTTATTACTTTTTGGAAAATCAACATGGAAATCATAAAAATACGATATTTTTTTTTCATAGGAAAGACATGTTGAAGTTAGCATAAGAGGTTAATCAGAAAAAAAAATGTCGCTGGCATTTTTAAATGCCTTAAATAGAAATGAAAATCAAATGTCAAATTTCAAATAAAATACTTAATGAATTCATTACCTTATTAAGGGAAGATAAAAAAACTTGAGAAAAATGAACAAAAAAGTTCTTTGAAAAATTAAGTTTGGGATCTAAGTATACCATAGAGAAGGTTTTAGACACCTTATTTTAACTGTTTAGTCGTTTGCCTAAGTTTGAAGGGATTCTGCAAATTTGGGGCTTAAAAAGAAAAAGAAAAAAACTTAGATTGAGGTAAATAAAAACAAGTCAAATAAAGAAAATAAAACATGTATTTAAGTACCTAAGAGCTTATGGTTTGGCCTTAGCCTTAAAATAAGATACTTAGAGATGTTTTAATTATGTCATAGGGCATTAAGTGTAAATAAATTTAAATCTTAACTTAAAAGATATGTTTGATTTGTATGAAAATGATATTCAAACTAAAAGTTGTTGATAAGATTGAGAAAAGTGATGTAAACTTTGATGAGATAAAGAACATAAAATTGAATGCTCTTGTTGAAAAGGATAAAGAGATCCTAATGTAATGCTAATTTTTTTATGGTTAAGTCATCTCTCCCTCTATTTGACCATCTTATTTTCTTATATTTTATTTAAAAAGAGTAGTTAACATAAGATAAAAGGCATGTACTTTACGTGTACTTAATGAGGGGTTGTTGAGTAACAAACTTTTTGCTTTTTTAAGTCTCTTATCTTTTATTCCTTAATAATAGCTAAGGGTTATTTCCAACTAGTTATAAATGACATATCATTTCATATGTACTGAAGGCCAGTATTATTCAACAATTTGGAGTTAGGAAATCTTTTCACACAATTACAAATAACAAAAAAAGGGAAAATCAAATTTAATTTTATTGATTATTTTTGTCCCACCTAGATCACCAAGTAATTAAAAATAATTGTCTTTAGTGTTTTTAGTCCTTTTACAAAGAAAGAGAATTTTATTGTATTTTTCTATGTATTTACAGAAGGTCCGAAGGCCTTAATATATACAACTATAGATATATAAGATAAGGTAGAATATACAACTAGAAAGATTGAAGCATATTGAAAATAAAGTTTATCTCTAAGTAACAGAAAAATCATGTGGTTGTGATTGTGAAATAATCATATGTTATCAGCCCCCCTCAAACCTATGATGACGTGAAATCATGAGTTTGTCTTGAAGATGTTGGAACATGGACAAAGATAGAGCTTTTATTATAACATCAAGAATATGATCAATAAAGGAGATATGTTAGGTGTATAGTGAATTGTTTGCTTCCAGATCTCAAACGAAGTGAATATCGAACTCAATGTGCTTTGTGTGAGCATAAGAGACTAGATTACAAGAAAGAAAAGTAGCACCAAGGTTATCACACCAAAGTGTAGATTTGAATAAGATAAGTCGATTTCACCAAGAAATGAAGTGATCTAACAAAGTTTTGTGGTAGTAAGAGTAATACTTTTATATTCTACCTTAGTACTGGATCGAGCAACTATTTGTTGTTTCTTATAGCTCCAAGAGATGAGATTGGAACCAAGAAAGATGCAATAGTTAGATATAAAATGACGATGATCAGGATGTCCAACCTAATCAACATCATAGTAAGCCTAGAGATTGAGAGAGGGTGATTTATTAAAATGAATTCCATGAGAAGCTGCAAAGTAAAGACGTCATAAATTCCATTTGACTACGTTCTAGTGAACATTAGTAGGATAGTGTAAGAATTGAGAGACTTTGTTGACAAAAAATTGAATGTCAGGTCGAGTGACGTAGAGATATTAGAGAGCACCAACAGTGCTACAGCACTCAGTAGCATCAAGAAGGAGATGACCATGATTTTTAGATAAAGGAAGAGTAAGGGTAATGGGTGAGTTAGCAGTTTTAGAATTATGGAAACTGGTTCAAAGAAGAAGACCTTTGATATATGTGGTTTAAGTGAGTAAAAGACCAGTGGACGTAGTAATGACCGCAAGACCTAGGAAGTGATGAAGTGGACGCAAGTCTTTAATGGAAAAAGTGGTGTTGAGATGATGAATTCGAGATGTAATGAATAAGGATGAAGAACCTATAACCAAAAGATATCATCCACATAAACTAATACAAAGGTTATGTGGGTCCAGGTAGTATGAATAAATAGAGAAGTGTCACACTTTGATGAAATAAAGTCAAGTTAAAGAAGTTTCTTACTCAACCTATAAAACCAAGATCAAGGAATTTTTTTTCAAGCTATATAGAGCTTTATAGAGATGACAAACATGATAAAAGATCTATGAACCCAAGGGATTGAAACATAAATACTTATTCTTAGAGATGACCATGAAGAAAGACACTGTTGACATCAAGTTGGCAAATGGTCCAATTATGATATAAAGCAAGGGTGAGAATAACATGAATGCAGTAGGTTTGACAATAGGACTAAAGGTATCTCTGTAATTAAATCCTGAAGTTTGATGATAACCTTTAGCCATCATATGAGCTTTATGGCGTTGAATAGAGCCAACAGGATTTTGCTTAGTACGAAACACCTATCAACCAACAATGTTAGCATTTGGCAGAGAAGGAATAAGTGTCCAAGTATGGTTGCAATGGAAAGTAGTGAACTCATCAAGCATGACTTGACACTAATAAGGAATTTTATTGGCTTGAGTGAAAGATATGGGGACAAAAAAGGTAAAAGTGGTAATAAGTATGGAATAGGTGATATAATCATAAAAAGATCGAGGGATGCATGTGTGATCACATGTGCGGGTGGCCATAGGATAACAGGATAGTGGTGGAGGAGTAGGTGAAGGTAGAGATGTTGGAACCCGATCCTCGGAACCAATTACTTAATCCGAAACCCTCATACTTATACAAGATTCCTTATAATCTCTTATTGCTTTGATACCAAAAGATGTTGGACCTCGTTACCGGAACCCAACGATCGATCCGAAAACCATAACACCTAGAACCTTGAACTTCGTTCATTGATGGGTTATTCC
>JANKYE010000012.1:21008569-21019312 GCA_032467995.1 Erythroxylum dillonii
TAGCTTAACTTTTCATGAAAACGTACTTAGGATTAGTTACAAAGTTTGAATGACCAAATAATTATTAATATGTGTGTTCAATTGAAGGGGGGGGTGAATAAACTTAACATTTAAATTTTGATTAATATGTATATTTAGTCCAGACCTCCTAGATGCGGATCTTGAAAGTTAATGATTTGGAATAACTTGAATGATTGTGTTTAAAGTTAAATTTATTTCATGAATTTGAAACCCTTGTCTCATTGTTGCATTGTGTGCTTTGTGATTTTGTGTTGTTTGTTGTATTGTTTGCTTGAGGATAAGAAAACATTTAAGTATGAAGGTATTGATAAGTATTTACATCATGTTTTAAGGCATAGGTTGATATGTGTTTAACTGTTAATTCAATAATTTAGTGTGTGTTTAGGTTAAAATTGTGTTAGTTTGTGATTTATTTATGTTTCAAGTGTTTTAAGGGTTAGTGCAAGCTTTTGAGCTTAAGTATTATGTTTTTGAGATATTTTGATGTGTTTGCTAGTGTTTCAGGGTCAACTTTGAAGAACAGAGGAGTTTCGGGGACATTTGGGCCGAAATAACTGCCACGATCATGACAGAAGCTCCAGGTTTGGCCCATGATCATGGCCTGCATGCCATGATTGTGAAAAAAGCTCAAGGAATGGCTCACGATCATGGCCTACATGCCATAATCGTGATATAAGGCTCAGATGTGAGCCATGATCGTGGCCTGCATCGGGCAGACGTGCAGACACTCACAAACTTGATATTTTGAGGGATTTTTTGAACCTTTGGACCTTGAAAAAACCCTAGGGTTACCTAAAACACAAAGGAGTATAAAAAGAACATAAAGAGGTAGAGAAAGAGAGCTTCCAAGTATCCACTGTCGAAAACCTAAAGTGATAATACCGAGATAGAGAAAGAGAAGAAGGAAGAGGAAGACGAAGTTGAATCAATGTACTTCCCAGATCAGGAGGATTTTCGATGTCGTTGCCTTCCATCATCTATTCTAAGTTGTATTTCCTTTTCATTTTGATTTTATTGATGTATAGAATTGAGATGGATAGTATGATAATAAGATTTGGAATATTGATAACATTCTAAACTCTCCTTCAGGATTATCTTTTGATTTAATGATAATTTAGTTAATTGTGTTATTTGAATGAATGTATTAATTTAATTACATTATTTTATAATTCGGTAATAAACTACGAGGGTGAACTGAATGAAAAATGATTAAATCGGATTAACAAGAGTTAGGCGATTTAATAAAAACCATAATAAATCATATTGGTAATTGTGCGGAGATAGATCTCGTGTGATGTTCCAATAGTTTATTAGAGTGCTTCAGATCTAATTAGGTTTTGAATAATTTGTGAATTGAGAGATTGCATTTTCCATAATTTGTTTAAGGTTTATAATTTAGGGTTTAATGGTTATAACTCGAGAGAGAGTAATTAGCCCTAGCATAGTCTAGAACCAACACTCCATTGACACATAATCAAATAGGTTAGCATTAATGATAAGTAAAATCCCTTTCTTAGAAATTGGTAAATTCCTTAAGTTGATTTATTTTGTGATTACATATTACTCAAATCTTAATTCCTTCGTGTTTAATTTCTGACTTAAGTGGTTGAATTCAATTCTCGTGACTACTTTCTGTTGCATTGTTTATTTTGAGTTTCATATATTATTGGCCTTAGATAACATAGAATTAGATTAGTATCCCTCCTCATGGGATCGACACCTCTTATATTATAATCGTGACCCGTGCGATTGCAGTATTTGATGGCTTATAAAATTTAAAGCTTGAACGACACAATCATACATCATATGTATCAACTTAAGGTTCCTATTTTATCTAGATGTGAATTTATGATTCTTGAACTTTTATAAGTTCGACCTTACTCCACTACTTTCCTTTAGAATAAGTTCTTTCTTTAAGAGGATAGCATGTCTTGAGATAAACATCCTTTACTCAAAAGTATGATAAAATTGATATCTGATACTCTCTTTTGAATACATTATAAATATACATTTATCTTATTTAACTTGAAGCTTACCAGATGTTTCACATTTATATAAGTGTCATATCTCCAAATCTTTAACTGAGAAAATTTTGGTCTACTATTAGTCTATATCTAATATGGTGTTTTGTCAACTGATTTGGATGAAACTCTATTAAGAATGTAAGCAATAATTTAATGGCATATCCAAAAGGAGATAGAAAGGAATGCACGACTCATCATAGAGCGTACCATATCTAATAGAGTATTTAGCAAGAAAAGCTTTGCAATCCCTCTTCGAGTGTTCATTGTCTCCACCAATGTAAATATGTGCCCTTATTAATGTCCCTATTCTTAACACCACCTTTGATTTTTTTAACTTTAACAGAAGCCTTCTATTTCTTATTTTTATTGTTCTTAGAGCTCTTTTCATTGCTCTTAGAAGAATCTTTAACAGTAATAGAAATGGACTCCTTTTTAAGTGATCCCTCTTCTATCTTATGAATATCTAACATTTCATATAATGATACATCCTTTTTGACTCATATAGATGTTTATAATGAACAATGAAAAGCAAATTGGCTTAACCCATAGCCTATAACATAAGCAAATTGGCTTAATTTTTCATTATATCTACGCATCTTTAACATATACAAATCAATTAAAGATCCTTTTTCCATCATGCACTGATAATGCTCTAGAAGTCTCATAACTTTTCATCTTATTTTATAGACCAAACAACTCCTTGAGATGCAAAATTAAAGTAAGATTATATATGTTTTCATGCTACTTTTGAAGCTTAGGAGATAAGCTAGCCAATATCACATATTTAGCTTATTTAGAGTCATCAATATAAAGCTGATATTGCTCCTAGGCTTCATTAATTGCATTTGTACTAGGCTCTAGTGAAAGTGGAGTGTCAATAACATGTAGTATCTTTTCATGCCTGAAAACACTTCTCAAGCTTCAAAACCAGTTCATGAAATTAGGTCCAGTAAGCTTATTAGCGACCAAGATTCTTGTCAGGGATAGTTTGATACTCTTCTTCTTCCAACAACTAAAAGACATAAAAGAGCAAGTATTAGTTTATGTCATAAAATCGATAAATAAGAAATTTAATAAGTATTTGATTAATCCCACTATTTCATTCAAAATAATGGCCCTCACTATTAAATTGATAAATTATCAAATAATTTCCTAGTGGTCTAGCATCTTATTCAAACCTAGTTAATCCTAAGTTTTCTCAACAAATCAACTAACATTAAATTACTTAGATAACAAATTTATTAATCACATCTTATGTGACTTCTAGATCCATTAGGTGATAACTCTTTGTCAAAATATAACATATATATTATTCCTAACCCTGCCTCTAAATTTATATGAATATGAATTTGCTCATCCAAATAATACAAATTTAGTTAAGTAGGACTCATTAATCTAAGAAAAAATATATTCAGGTTAAAGGGGTCATAAGTTTGCTTAATAAGCATTATAATAAATAGAACTTTAGTTTTATTGTTAAATAATAGAAGGTAATTATCATGTTCTTAACATATACTTAATATTTATTTGAGAAATTAGAAAATTTAAAATTTTTAATCCCATCAAACAAAATATAATCTCCTTATATTAATAATTTCTAATATAATCAAATTATAAAAAGGAATCCTTTAAAACTTTTGCTTGATTCTAATTATTAATTTGATAATCAATTTAAATTAATAATTAAACTCTTTGAAAAATTTAACTAAATTCTAAACTATTTTAATAAAAATAATAATTTAAATTTTTTTTGAAAATTTTGAAAAAGGATTATTTCAATTTAATTAGGAATTTAAACCAATTTAATCTTAATTAAATCAATTCAATTAAGCAAGAAGGCTTAAATCCTACAAAATTAAAATAAATTAAAGTAGGGTTTAAGCCTTCTTGCTTAATTTTAATTTTGTAGGATTTAAGCCTTCTTGTAGAAAAATAAATTTTTTACATTTTTCAATCAGATCTTAATAATTAAATTAACTATTAAGCAGGCTATTAACTATTAGAAAAATAAAAAGATTTCATTATGAGCATAGTAGAAAAATAAAATTTTTACAATTTTCAATTAGATCTTAATAATTAAATAACTTAAAAACATGAATTATAAAAATAATTGAATCATACCTAATTCGAATTCTTACTGAAACCTTTTCAAATGTGTTACTTACGAGTTGTTCAAATGTCTAATCTTTAATGATATCCATAGAGTAGAAAAAAAGAAACTCAATTTTTCAATGGAAATAAGGAGTGTTAGCTCCCTTAAGATTATTTTTTATAAATTAAAAAAACATTAGGGTTATTATTTTATTAAAATTAAATATTTAAAGTCAAATTTTAAATATATTTAATTTAATTTAAATAAAATTAAATATCTCATATTTGTTCCCAAAAGTTTCTCATACTTCACAATTAATTCCAACTTAATTTAAATTAAATTTTCTCTTTGTAAATATTTTTATGTATGACCTATTAGATTTCTAATACGTTAACAATGATTATAAATTATAAATTAGAATTAGACTGATTAAAAATTTTAATTTATCTTTAATGCTTTAATTAAATAATTTATAATTATAGATCAAGATTGACGTCTAGTAATATGCCATAACTAGCTAAATATTAGTTAAGTCAAAGTGGTTTAACTCAACCTGTCCATACATGATCATGATGTATACTTTAATCATTTCATCATTTAATGTTCCAATTGGATATAGTGTCTACTCCTTTTTAATCCAATTATATTTTTTACTAATTAGTAATTGATTTATAATTGATATTTGAAAACATATTTTCAAATGTTAATTCGCCCTCGCTAAATCAAAAACAGTGAAACATTATGTCTAATTACTTTAGAGAGACGAGTCCTTTATTGACTTATTGAACTTTCTCCATATAGTTCATACTATATCAAATACTATTAATCGAGCTCCCTAATTAAAATGAGTCATAAGTAGTATTAAAACATAGTAATTCCCACATGAGATACTTTGATAATCTCAAATATAAAGATCAATCATACAACCATCAAAATGAGGAAATCCAACATATAGGTAATATTTCATTTTGGATCCTAATAATCGGGTTAGTTCAGTAAACTTATTCTCTAATAAGCACCCATTCTTTTGTTTATATATCTTCATACTTTATTTTATAAAATCAATTACTTTTTTTTTATAAAAAAGAAACATAACATGTGTTAGTTTTACTATTCATCAATATCTTATCTTGATAAAATTACAACTAGGAACAATTTAAGAACAATACATAAATGCAAATTAAATATCATAATTTTAATTTCATATTAATTATTATATGAATTTGACCTTTAATATTAAAACATCAAATGTAATTAAAAATACACAAAGATAATTAAGAATGCCTTTATTAATTAAAATAGTAATAATTTCATATATGAAATTATAAGATAGCAAATTTCTAAAGGTTTTTTTTAAGTAGAGTAAAAATTGTTTGTTGAACCACTATAAATCAATATTTGTCTTCTCTCATTTTTTTAATATATTTGTTTTGTAATTGTTATTGATCAAGTTGTGATCAACCATTATAATAGGTAATTGATTGATTAATTTTTAAATATGATAAAAATATACACACACTGTAGCACCTCAATACCTCCTGGGAGGATATTGCGAGTGCTACACATACGAAACAAACAGAATACATTTGTGGAAGCATAACATTCAAAAATAAACATTCCAAAACATATCATAATTTCAGAAACTAGCCTGAATTAAAGTTATTACAAATCTTCAAACAAAAATTCAAAGTCATATACAAGTCCAAAAACAAACTCAAAAATACATTTAGAGGAAAACAAAATTCAGACTCCTTTGGCTATTACGGTTGACTTGTCTCAGTTCTTAAGTCCTTATTTCTAAACCTACATGGGGCAAATCCACCGTGTTAAGCATATAACTTAGTGAGCAATAACCAAACTATGTTTAACCACAACAGATATTGAACCATATGATAGCATAAGCATCTCAACACAAAGAATTTCATAACAAAATATCATTTATTAATGAAAATACTTCGTAAGCTAAAGTTAGTCATTCCAATAACAAAATAGAACATTTAGAGTATAGAACTGATTTTCTGAATAGGGTGTTAATCCATCAGATCAAAAATAGGGTTTGTTTCTTATCAAAGCTTATCAGAGATCAAAGTGCAAAATGGGTTAGACTGTAAATCTATTAGCAGAAGTGGGTAACGAGACTTATACAGAAGATACCATGATTGGCATCACTAAACAGAAGAGACTGAAGCCTCAACACTGAAGTGTCCAGAAGAGACCGAAGTCCCAACACCTAAGTGTCTAGAAGAGACCGAAGTTTTGACTCTGAAGTGTCCAAAAGTGACCGAAGTCCCGACACCGAAATGTCCAGAAGCAACTGCAGACCCTTCTAGGCATGTCTGTTTACCCACGATTAGGACTTGACAGTTACAAAACCAAACAAGTTCAATTTATGGGCATAAAAATTAGTTAACCATATTTGCATGCTTTAAAACATTTTAGACATTCATAATCCCGAGGCTCAAAACACAACAACATAAAACACAATTCAATTTAGTACTAAATAGAACAAAATAAAATGTGAGTGTTCTAAAGATTACTAATTGCTTTGCAAATCATTTAACGGAGCAAAATCAATAGTAAACAAAACAGTCAAAGCAAAACAAATTTTCTTACTGAATTACTTACAAATAATTAAAGATCACTTACATACATTTACTTACAATTACTCAAGGATTACTTACAAAAATTACCTTCTAAATTATTTACAATTGCTCCCTTATTGTTTATTGCCTTGAATACTCGGCAATATCTAGAATCGAACGCTCTAAAGGTTTCCCTAAAACATTTAATACAAATATATATCACTATTGTGCACGATTATGAAATCATTTATGCACATTCATGTATACTAAATATGCATGAAGCATGTTCATGACAAATTCTTGGTTTCTTATCCTTAATCTTGTCATATTATCTATCATGTAAAACCATACTCAATTTCTCAATCTAGATTTATTTTACAACCAACTTTCGGGTCCACTTTGCTCAATTATTCTTATAAGTAAGGTGAGGTAATTAGGTAATGCTTCATTCTAAGAAGATTTCCCTCTTTGTCTTAGGTTCCAATGATACTAAGTTCATCTAATTTGGTTTAGTATACTGAAAGTTAAAAGATTTCATACTGTTCGTAAGCTTCAGCAGAATTCTTATCTCAACTTCCAATCAGATTCTGAAATTCTTAGAAGCATAATTAGAATTCAATCTCTTCATAAATTCTGTATCCTCATGTCTTTAGTTTACTCCAAATAAAAAATAATCCCATTTGAAGCTCTATAAGACAAGATATAGTCCAATTATCGAAGTATGTTCAGTAAAATATTCCAGTTATCATACTTCAGCATAGTCACAATTCTATCTTGAATTTATCAAACAATACACTTTAAAATGTCATAAGGTTTTTTGTACATGAATATCAATGTCTTATAAGTCCATTAGTTCAAAAATCAAGTCATTTGGATGTCAGGTGAAGAAGTTATAACAAAAAAATCAAAGTATGTTCAGAAAATAACCTCCTTCGGATAAACAGGGAAATCGCGATCGTGCACATGCACGACCGCAACATTTCGGGTGAACCTGCAAAGTCGCGATCATGCACATGCATGACCGTGACACTTCAGGTGGTCTTGCAAAGTCACGATCGTGTACTTGCACGACCGTGACATTCCTGGTGGACCTACGAAGCCTTCTTATTCACCTTACCTATTTTTTTCCAGCTCTTCCCAAAATAGACTTTCGGGTCACTTTTATACGATCATTTTAACAATGAAAAAGAAGGATTTAGGCCAAAATTTCTTCTAAACAATTGTTCCTTTATGTCTTAAGTTTCTAATGATACTAATTTCGTGCAATTTGGTTTTAGTATTTTGAAAGTTATCCCCAAAGTACTACATACAGTTCATAACCAGTGACATAATCCAAAAACTCCACTTCAAGCCAAATTTTGACACATTTAGTGACAGAAATCAAATTCTACTCCTTATGAAAGTTTTAGATATGTCTTTCTAGTTTAATATGAATTTAACTTCATCCAATTTGGATAATCACAGATCAAGTTATGCCTTAAATACAGATGTATGTTCAGTAAAAAAAATATTGCATATATCGTATTCCAATGACTATAATCCTTCATCTTGTTAATCATATCACCGAATTTGCTTCTTCTTTCACCACCCACACATGTATCAACACCATTTATGTATGCAACAATCCACAACCATGAAATTGTACACCTTTTACACATGCGTCCAGTTACAAACATTAAAACCTTAACAGAAATCATTTACACTATCATAAAACTTAAAGCATTACTTACTTAATTCACACTTCAATTCCTTCAGCAGAAATTACAGAAATGGGGAGAGCAAATAATGAGTTTCAAGCAAGAAGGAAGATGGTTTCGGTGAAACCAAAGAAAGGTGCTATAGAAATGTTTTTCCTAATGCCTAGTTGTTTCATTATTGCTTTAACACATGTCTTCATTGCATGTATTCCACTTGTCTACTAGATAAGCTACCATTTGTCTCTTAGCTATAGGTCCATATGTCACACATGATTTGATCCATGTGTCACTTCATAATTTGTCCATTTGTCAATTAATTACTAGTCCCTTTGTCACACATTTAACTATGCCAAATGTCACTCAAGTATAGACTAAATCATCCAAAATTTTCATATATCAATTTATCCTATCACTTGGCATTTTCCTAGTCGAAATGTACATTTTAATCTATCAATTTTCCAATCCATAACATTTAATTCCAAATTTTCTACTTGAAATCCAATCATACCAAAATTCAAGTCACATTTCTTTCATTTTCAAATCATAACACAATTTTAACTCATATCATACATGTATTTTCATAAATATATAACATTTCATCTAGGGTATATTTTGGGGCCTTACATACACAATTCACTCTCCTCTTATATGTCATCTCAGAACTAATAATATAATGTTAAGAAAAATATTATAATAGTAGCCTAAACTTTCCACTTTTTTACATGAAAAATATAAAAATTATTTTCAAACTCTTTTTAGTTGTTAAGATACAAATGGTATTTATATATGTAAGGAAAAAAATAAAAAAATATTGATAAAATTATATGTATAATTATTAATTGAAATCAATCATTTTGAGAATACGTGAAAATTTTAAAATATCATATTATAAACTTTAAAAATATACTTTTAAAAGCAATATGCATTTCTTAGAATGCCTAAATATAAAAGTAATTATAATCATCAAAATATGTTAAGATTTATTTAAGTCAATTTTAATTCTTATAAAGGATAAAGGTGTTATTTGCTGATCAAAATTTTGTAAGGGGACTAACTTAATCTCTACTGTTATCTATGATACATATGATCCCTTAATTTTATTAAATGAATAATATTAGACCTTTAACATTTTAAAGTAGAGCACATTAGTCCCTTAACTATAGGCTCTGCTAAATTCCTCTAAGATGTTCATTATTGTATTGTTAAGTACGTATATGCATGTGAATATCATAAATACTAGCCAACAATTGGTACTAAACAAAAGAGTTTCATACTAAATTTTACTATCGACCAATATTGGCTCTTTCAGTTATTATTGGTTAGTAACCAAAATATTGGTTAAAATTATAATTTTAAAAAGATTTTAGCACTAATTGAAAAACTTAAAATTTCTCCTAAATAAAATAATAATTACCTATACATAAAAAGAAATAACTTTTAAAAAATTTATGTGGATAGAATTACATAAAGTCATTCTAGATTACATAACTAAATATTTTTTTGAAAAATTAAAATTTATTAAAAGAAAATGAAATATAAACGTACAAGTTTAAGAGACTTCACCTACATCTGGGAAACTAAAAACAATAAGCTTGGAAAACCTTGGAATAACCAAAACAACGTGATAAGCACTAATACAAGCTAAATACTTAAACGACAACGTAGAAGGGCAGAAGTAAACAGAGTCGTCAACATTGTTTTCCTATAAAGGGTAAAATTTCAATCCATCAAAAAAGGGCTCAAGAAGCTTTCGAATTAAGGTTGAGTGATTGGGTGTCTTCTTCATCTCCTTATTGGTGATTTCGACTGAGGTAAGGATTCCTGTCTTAAAACATTCTTCTTCTTCTTCTTCTTGATCAACAGTCTTTCTATTTTGTATATAAACACCGTGGGATTCTGTTAAGTCAAAATGACTTTACGATTAATGATTTTGATGAAAAACAAATAATAAAGCAAAAGCAGAAGGAAGCAAAAGTAGACGGAAGCAAAAAAATAGATGGAAGCAAAAACAGACGGAAGCAAAAACAGACGGAAGCAAAAGCAGACGCAAGTAAAAAACAAACGGAAGCAAAAAGCAGACGGAAGAAAAGCAAACGCTAGATGCGAAAGCAGAAAGCGGGCGGAAGAATCAAGAAGACACATAAGCTTGAGTTAGTTACAGAACTCAACTGAATAACCGATTCTTAAAAGATCAAGAAGCAGTTGAAGACGAAGGCTATAAATACGAGTTGTTTCAAAGAGATTAAAATTTTTTTAGCAAGATTAAAAAGCTTAGCAATTCTTGAGAGATATTGTGCGAACAAACTAGAGCTACTATTTCTGTAACA
>JANKYE010000012.1:21038581-21048898 GCA_032467995.1 Erythroxylum dillonii
TTTGCGAGGATAAGATTAAATGCCATTTCCATCTGACAAAGATTAAACAACATAAATTGAAACTATTGTAAGTATCAGACACACATTCAGTTGGGTCGCTGCAAGATAATGTAATGGTGTGTGTGCGCAAGGGGTATTCATGCAGATGACAGTGGTGGTGGTTGAAGATAACAGAGATCGCAGAGTAAAATAGAAAAAAGCAAACAATTGGCATAGCCACCTTCAATGCTTCCATGTGCCGGTCTGCATAACCAGGAAATTTGTTGGCATTTTATTCAACTTGACGTCCCTGAACAGAGGTTGAAGCAAAGCAAGCTCTGACCTGCCACCAAAGTAGTTGAGTGGGTTCGTACGGAGAGAAACAATTCCCAACATTTAATGTAACCTCGCACAACTCTCACTGTATACGCAGCTGGATTTCTGATAGGATGCTTTAAGTTAAACAGTTACTCTTCAATGTCATAGCTTCCTTCACAAAGTGCAGACGTAGACTGTAGTCGTTTAAGAAGCAGACCAAGGGGAAAATCACAAAAATAAAAATAAAAAAAGTGATAGACTGTACATGAATGAGCAAATGTCAGGCAAGCCTTAGTATTCTTGATCTTCAATTAAGGAAGAATGCAACAGGAGCTTGTATCTCTTTTTCTGTTTAGTATATAAGTAAGAGCATAAATTACTAAATTACAGAAGCCGCTGAAGTTGTCACCATTACAGCATTTTCAGTATTTCTTTGACCTCTAAAGAATATATATATAGTACTTGATAACGCAGCTAGTGTAGTGGAGAATTAAGACCCTCTTGAGAAGACAGCGAGCGAAGTGGTTGGTGCCTGCTGGAAACAACTATTGGCATCTTCCTAAACGAAGGCCTCTTTTCAAGTATTTGCAGTGTTCTCTTGGAATAAAGATCCTTCACAACTGGGGAAGCTCTCTCTTTGAACTTGAGGACTATGAAGAACAGGAGTCTGTAGCCTACAAGAATGAGATAGATTGCAGCCAAGTCCCACCATTTTGAGTGGTCTAGTGAGACTCCAAATGTATTCGTAACTACAAATTCTCCTTTGATTCTCGGGTCTCCAGGTACCAGAGGGTCAAACTCGAGGCCAAGAAAATCATTCTTCACTCCACCCTGCATTCCCATTAACAAAGCAAAGTAAAGAAACTAGTTTTTTGTTTTTTTTTTTTTTTTGGCAGAAAGCAAGATAATTGTATGAATTTGACATAATTTTACCTGAATTCCCCATGCTCCGTAGTTGATATATGAAATGGGGTAGCGCCAGAATGGCTTGGGAAGATCAGGCAGCAATCTGAAGAACCCAGAGGTCATCATCATGATTCCCTGCATGAAAACCACCAAAAATTGATGAAACCTCCCACAGGACAGAACCGTATGGTCAATGTAAAATATAAGAAATTAAGGTGGTATAAGAGTGCTTTGATCTTACAATCACTCCAGCCCCAGTAACAAGTCCCATCAGGAAATTGGACACTAATGAAGCTATAACCATCATCAGGCTCTCTATCACAGAAATGCAGCCAAAGATGTTGAGACAGAAGAAGGCGTAGTGAGAGAATCCCGGTCGGAACTTGACCATGTTAAAACATATAGTCCCTGTGACAAGTGCTACAGCAACCAAGAACGGGAAGGAGGAGAGGTAGTTGGATAGTATATACACAGTTACTCCGTAGTACCCATTAAGCTTCTCCCTATAGAAGATCTGTTTGCCAAGAAGAATAGCGTTATTGATGTTTATACTCAACAGGGTATTTGTTACTTTTTTTTTTCCCCCTTTCTTTGGGATGAGATCGTTACCTTCATTTCTTCAATGAAAGATGGGAAGCCACCAATGGACATGAACGTCATGAAGCCTGTAATGAATCCTCCGCACGCTATTCTGGCCACGATTGAAGAGTAGCCATGTCCAACCTTGTAGTAAATTGTACCAACACAGATAGAGACAAGAATGTATATGACTATCCTTGCCCAGTAATAACCAAAATCCCTTGACATGTTAACAAACGATCTCCTCGTCAATATTGATAATTGCTTCCACCAGCTTGCTTGACGTCGAGTTTTTGTTTCCGGTTCTAGTCCTTCCTGAAAAACATGTCTTCTTTAACCAATTGACGGGAAGAACAACTAAGGCAAATGCCAATGTTAGAGTTACTTACAGTGGATGATATTTCCTTTATCCTAGCTTTTGCCATCTTTGCATAATTCGACCGATTATATTTCTCAACAAGCCTATCTCTGATCTCTGCTGTTGCCATGTTCATAAAAGGATCCGCTGTTCTTGGGATATCCTATAATTAAAAAGGACAAAATTTAAGTTGACATTTGGTAAAGGCATCTGCAACAATGTTTAGGCATGTAGAGATATGTATGAGCAGTACATACACGAATTCTCTGAGACCCTTTCAATGTGGCCGTCACAGCATCAAAATCTGAATTTACACAACGTAGGAAGTGATCAGAAGGATTCCTTCGACTTGGACATGGAAATCCAGCTTCAGCAAAGAACTGCAATGATCAACCCTTTAACAAGTTAGGATCAATAGGCCTTAGTTCAGAGTTTTATGCTTTCTTTGGTTGTTTCAATGCAAAATTGACAGCAAGCAAGAGTCCTGCTCTCGTAGTTTCGTACCTCTACAGCCATCTTAGCTTGGCCGAAATAAACTGTTTCACCGCTGGAAAGCAAGAAAAGATCATGGAATAGAGCAAACACTTCACTACTTGGCTGGTGAATTGAAGATATCACAGTCCTTCCATCGCGAGCTATGTTTCGAAGAGTTTGAACTACAAAGAAAGCTGAGGCACTGTCAAGTCCACTGGTAGGTTCATCAAGAAACAGCAGGCGTGGCTTAGTGAGAATTTCCAGTGCAACACTCAGTCTCTTCTTCTCTCCTCCACTGATTCCTCTCAAATGCCAGTTCCCAATCAACCGATCAGCACAATCTTGGAGCCCCATTTCAATAATCGTTGACTCCACAACTTCATCAATCTCCTCTTTGGACATCGTAGCCGGAAGCCTCAAGTGTGCTGAATAAGTGATGGTCTCTCTAGCTGTGAGAGTTCCTAACAGTACATCCTCTTGTGTCACATAAGCCTGAAATTTGTCACAGACCAAATAACAACAATTTTTTGTTAAGCTAAAAAATGAGAATTTTCTGGACATGACAGAAATTCAAGGTTCAGATACGTTGTTCATGTTAATAAATCATTTCTATAGACTAGGAACCAGTTATTCGAAGTGAAACTAATATAGTTTTATGTAAACGCTGAATTCCAAGATTAGTTGAAGACAAAATCGGTATACATTGGTGAAAATTACTTACAACACCAGTGTCTGTCCTCCTCTTCTTCCCATTGAATAGAACATTCCCCGTCATTATTACATTTCTCGAGAGTCTTCCTGTGGCATGTTCAGGTAACTCGTCAGCAACATTATTCCAGGGGGGCAATATTTTAAGTGAAAAAAATGATCATCTCTTAAAGCCAGCTTAATTTCAAGCTGAAACTTGACAATCAAAGTATTACCATGGCATACTCATTCATCATATACACATATTATCTCATGTAGAGGAGTGATTATGAGCTTCGATTACATATTTCTCCACAACGATCTTTTTTCATACTCGATATACTCTCTATAACAATCCAAAACATGGGTGAAATTAATGGAAAACATCACATGAACAAACTTAATACACACATTGAAAATCAGCACAACATTAACAGGCGTACTTGTTCCCCAATAGAGCTTGGTTAGTGGTCATCCATAAATTTGAACTCCTATATAATTACCACCTTATGCTACATGGAACAATTCCTTTATGGAACTACCACGTACTAGCATCTCCTAACAATTTAAATTGGTCTTCGTTTTTCAAACAAAGACCAAACCCACTTGGTCTGGCAATCCCTTTCAGTTCAGGTGGTTGGCAGTTGAGGCATTAATTGGAGTGGACCGTACCTGGAACATGCTTTTCAAGCTTTCTAGTTTATATTAGGATACGTTTTTTTCGGCTCCAGAGTGTATCTTCCCAACTTTTATTACCCTGATGACTCGCAACATTGTAGGAGTCAGTCATTACAAGTGCATTAAACAAGACATGTTTTGCTAATTTTTGGTACGTTTTTTAGGATTAAGGTCGACTACCGCTTCCAATTTCGTGATTAGAATTTAGATTATCGCATAAAGTACTCCTGAAAAATTTTCACATAAAGAGATGACCTGCAGCAATGTAGATGTGTCATACAGGATATGTACATGAAAACTTAACAACCCTCGAATGTTTTAGACTCGAGTTTTGATAATATAATAATAAAGTACTTAAGATATATAGTTTCTATTACTTTCCCTCTCAAAATGATGAATCTCGTCACCTAACGACATGTAGTCTTTCCTCTCACTTGTAATTATTGCTGGTTTAGTAGAAATTTTCCATGTATAGAATAAAGAGCAGTAGTCAAATGCAAAGGACATAAATGATCCCGATAAACCCTAGGGTAATTTTCCCGTTTTGGTTTGGCTTTGGAGACCAGAAAAAAGAGACAAACCAGAAGAGAAAACAATGGGCTCATTATTGTTGAGAAGGACAGACAGGAGACTTTTACCAAAACCTAGTCCATACAAAGGGGAAAAAAAGAAAACATACCATGAAAATGTTTATGGTGTGCTTTGAATATTAGCTAAATACAGAGATCGATAAAGGTGAGAGTAAGAGAGGGACCTGCTAGCGCATCCAGGAGTGTAGATTTTCCAGAACCAGAAGGACCCATGATAGCCATGATTCTACCTGGTTCAGCATAACCATTAAGCCCTTGAAGCAACCTCTTGGTTGGTCCATGTCCAAAATTTGGCAACACCACTGTTAGATCCTCCCAGACCAAGTATGTCCCTATTCCACGTTCACCCGTATTGTGGTTCACGTTATCGCTGCTGCTGCCACCTCCACGGCCATCGCCACCCCCGCTAGTGTTGAAACTACTATTATAACTACTACTTCCCGCCCCTATCTCCATTGTTGCAACCAATTAACAATTTTGGTATGTAGGATATGTGGAGAAAATATAGGAGAAGTAATGTCGTGTCAAACTTAGCTAATATGAAGAGGGAACACCAGTTTGTCAGCTAAGTGATTGATGAAACGATACAACAATCACCAAACAACTAACCGTGAAAATGGTGATATGACTGGAGGATTATAGAACATGTATGCAATTTGGCGAGACAGAGACACGGGGAGAGTAAATGGTGCGTGTTTGAACAGATAGACTCGTATAGGTGGCAAGTAAAGGAAATAAATGTGGGTACCATACCATTCATGTCACTTTTATGAATGGCTCTAGTCGACTTCAATACTGTTTAATTAATTTGCTAAATTCATAGATCGCATTTATTCAATCTTGTCTTCTTCTTCTTTTTATGCGCATGGTTAAGCCTTGGTTTGTCAACACATATATATATATAGCCTTGGTTTGTCAATATATAAACCAAGGCTTAACCATTTATATGTAATTCCCTTTATATTAAGTTAAGTTTTCTGATAGATGATGAATATAGTGTCTTGGATACCTAGCCTGCTTGTTTGCCAGTGATTGGAAGGTGAAGGTTGACGAAGCTGCAACCTTAAGGGCTATTACTATTGCACTTAGCTAAGTTAATAAGGAACCATGCACTTGGGAACTATTGAATAGAAAGATATCAGTAACTACGTGAGAAGCAAAGAACATACATAAAAAGTATACATGAGGGCTTAATAAGTTAGAAGTAAGTAGAGCATGCGTGCATTAGATGTAAAATTGGATACAGTTGATGATTTATGCATACTTGTTTAAAGCGTCCTCTGCCATGAATTAGTAATTAAGTCTTCTCCAACTAAAACCAGAAACAAGTCCTCTTTTGTCTGCCCATTAAATGCAGGTATGGTGAGTCATAGCAAGTTACTCATTTTAGATGCACACCGAGTGGACTTTGTAATTTTGACACAAAATCTTTGTATGGTTCTGCCAAAATGAGAATATATGTACATTAATACTCCTCGTCGGACTTCCTTTGTCATTAGTTACCATATTTTACATACTTCTGAAATGAAAAAACTTAGCTACACAAAACCTGGTTAAACAGTTGATAATAAATGAATTCTGATATAATTTCAGTTTAAATTATGGTGTAATTAAAACTCCCTCCTATATAAAATAAAAGTCGTTTTAGAATAATGTATTTTTATTAAAAAAGCTAATGAAATGTTTGATATGCTCTTATTAATTACATGTTAAAATACCTTAAAAATATAATCTGTATAATTAAGATGTGAGAAAAATAAAAGGGTAATTTTGGAAGTAAAAATCACGAACAACACTTATTTTAAATAATTAAAATCTCTTTAAAATAACTTTTATTTTAAATAAGAAGAAGTATATTTTTAATAATAAGAAAGATAACAGTTGGCAGATAAGGGAATTTAATATTATTTAGCAATTGTACATATGATAATGTGTGTTTGATGGTATTGGGTGAGGTTCGTTATTCCGTCAACATGTGTTATAGTGTGATTTGTCATGAACAAAGGAAGAGTCCAAATTTTGTTAGCTTGGAATTGATGAAAATTAATGCTAGCTTAAAAAGTCAGAATGTGGGGGAAGGCATTTCCTGTTGCTCTCTGAAATGTACCCTTCCCCGTTTGGCCACAAACTAAAGGTCCAGAAAGCTCATTATCTATTAGTCGTCTGAACTGAAAACTATGCTCAAATTGCTACACGAAAACATACCACTGCTTGACTGGCCAAGTTCTGATGTGCATATAAACATGCAAGTTGTCAAGATAATAGCTAGTTTTCAAATGGGATATTCCCCAGCTTTGAAGTTAACGTTATAGTCTAAGACTTGTGATTTGGATGCCGAAAATGATGTTGTAAGTTAACGAAACAAGGAGATTAGGACTCAACATTGTGAGTTTATTTTGACTTATAGATCACCCTTTTAATAAGGCAATCATATTCAACCACTTACTTTAATTTTTCCTTAAGAAATATTTATTAGGTGCTTTGGAGGTGGTGAGAAGTGGTTGGACCACCATGGAGTGGAGCTAGCTCAGGACTAGCTTTTTTCTTCAATTACATCACCTTCCACGTTCATAATATATAGGTTAGGGGTCGGCTATTGGTTGGAAGTAAAGCACCCCATAACTTCCCACAGTTTTGTTTCAGCAGCGCCCAACTGCCAAATCCTGGCTGTTGAACCAGAAACATACTGTACATGTGAATGAACCCATCAATTTGTATATTTTACAGTCATTTATAATCGCTGTAAAGGGAAGCCTGAAATATTTTTACAAAGGAGTGATTTTCCTTCTCTTTTTGTACCTGTTTTGTTAAGTGCCTGTTTTTCGAGTCCAGATCTTTTTTCTAATATTATGGTGCCTTATTGTGTCTAATAAATTTCAGCCGTTTATTTATGTAGGTCCCGTATAGGACTGACGTGAGATTCATAAAATAAATGGCTGAGATTTCATGTGACAGTATAAGACAGAAAAAAACTAGACAGAAGATCTGATCTTCTGTTTTCCTTCATTTATTTCTTAAGCCTATGACTTGAAACTTCCAACTTCATTTCATCTATCAGTTCCTTCATTGACCGCTAAAAATCAAGTATAAAGGTAAGTTAATAATGAATAATGCCAAACAGGTTGGTGTCGAGTTTAAGTCTTAAAAATAGAAAAATTTATTTAGCAAAAACTTTCTCTCTTATGAGTTAACTCAGTGTGAGCAGGGATTATTCTAAAAATAAATAGCTTAAAGACACCTTTTTACAGTTGAGACCCTTATAAGATACCTCATTGGTCAACCTTAAAAATAAAAACGATGCCAAACGATCTAAAGCTGGCAAGCTCAGACCACAATAGATAGAAGAGCTTGACCGAGTGAAAGACATTTAAATGAAAAATGTATTGTGGCAAACCTTAAAACTAGTTGGCATGTACACTGATTTAGAACCTCCCGTCGCATAGTGACTAGAGACGAAGACAGGCACATGTACACTGATTTAGCACCCCCCATCGCATAGTGACTAGAGACGAAGACAGGCACCAGTTGATTTTAGACAAAATCGGACATGAATCCTTAAAGGGGGGACCTTGGTGGCCTATTAATCGGACATGAATCCTTGTCATCTACAGAGAGAAAGGGTACCTGGTGTCCATAATTTTTTTTTAATTTTAAAAAATTAAATTACTGAAACAATAAGTCTACACTCTACAATCCTTCCAAAAGGAAAAACAAATCACAATATCGATGTAACCACCGAAACCTCAGCAGATAACTGCCCAAAACAACTACTAAAGCCTAAATATGCCATCACCGTCTCACTTCCAAGCTAATAACCCCATGCTGTCTAGTTACAATGAGAACCTCACTTATTAAGTTAACAATACTATCAGCTAACTCATATCTAGGGCGCTCATGGTGATTAGTAGGTTTTAATTATGATTCAAAGGAAATATTAGTAGGTTTTAAATTGCAAATTTCAATCCCAATCACAACTTCGATATTATAATTACAATGACAAAGGTTTAATTAGTCCTCCAATGTTTAACCAAAAATTTAAGAAGAGCCTTGTCGTCATTTTCAGTAATAGTTCGCTTCCCAACGTTTTCAAAATGGAGCCTTTTTATGAAGTTCGGATCCTCTATTTAATATTATGGTGTCTTATTTTGTTCTATAAATCTTAATCATTTATTTATATAAATCCCGCATAAATAAATGGTTGAAATTCATGAGATAAAATAAGATGCCATAATATTGGACAGAAGATTCTACTCTCCTTTTTTATTAAGCCTAAGATTGTGTAATCTTTAAGAGCCTAGTAGCCTCCGATGATTGCAATAAAGTTCATACACCTAGATATAAAACGAGCGCTCTACTGTAAAATGCCACGCTAGTGGAATATTCTTCTGCTTAAATAAATAGTTAAAATTTATGAGACAGAATAAGACACCATAATATTGAACAGAAAATCCGGCCCCTCCTCTTATTAAGCGTAAGATTGAATAATCTTTAGGAGCCTAGTAGCCTCCGATGATCGCAATAAAGTTCATACACCAAGATATAAAACGAGCGCTCTACCGTAAAATGCTGCGCCAGTAGAATATTCTGATCAGAGTGGAGTGAATTTTGTTTATCTTTTATCCCTTGTAAGTAAAAAAATAAAAAAAGGAACGATTTGTTTCAAAAAGAAACACTCAACTATGTTTCTATTAATTAGATATGACGTTTCCATTATTTTAAAACACATGGCATGCCAAATCAGTTCAAATACTAACCTAAAAACTGACGTGTTATATGTCCATTAATTTAGATATTTAAAAACTTATTTATTAATTATTTAAAATTAAATAATGTTTGATATGATTTTTACCAAATTGGTCCAGAAAGTTCTAACATTTATTTAACAATTTTCTGAACCTCAAATACTCATCTCTGGTCTTTTTTCTATATCATCAGTTATTTATATAGTAAGGAGAATGAACAATATGTTGAAAAAAACTTAACGAATTATATCCCACAAGTAAAATAAGCAAAGAAATAATATATAGAAATTTAATGTGGTTCACCTTTTAATTTAGCTATGTCTACGAGCTAAATTTCGAATAAATCTTCTAATAAAAATTAATTAGCAAGTATGGAGAGTAAAAAATGACACGACAAAATAGTGACACCTATACATAAAGTGTTTCTCAAATTTACTATCTTTAAGATAATATCCTCACTATTTTGTCATTCACCTTTTTAAGATAACGTTTCTTAAAAATACCTCCAAAATCAATCTCTTGTAATCTTTGGAACACACAAATGGCTCCTTAAACTCTCTCTTTAACTCACCACATATCACTCGCATATGCATGTATCATACACCCTTAAGAAAAAGGGAAGTAGGGTCACCGCCTAGCTTGCTTGACAACTTACCAATGCAAGCTGTGTTTTTTTTAATCTTTTAAAGCATTATTTAGCAATACCCCATGTAAGTTGGTGTCGCTTTACAACTCTCCCCCTACCAACTAAATAGGGTTTACTGTCATTCCTGTAGACAACAGACAGAACTCAAACTTTTCCCTTGATAAAACTTTTGTCATCATATCTAATCAATTCTCATCTGTACGAATCTTCTCAAGCTGCAATAACATCTTTTCTAACACCTCTCTAATCCAGTGATATCTCCTATCAATATGCTTCGATCTTGAATGAAAGGGGGAATTCTTCCTACGTTGAATAATACTCTTATTGTCACAAAATAGTCGATATCTATCATGCATAAAA
>JANKYE010000012.1:21089816-21101261 GCA_032467995.1 Erythroxylum dillonii
AACTTGCAGAGTTATGCATAAGTTTCTGGTTTTGTATCCTGATAACATAAAGTGATTGTGGATTTGGGTATTTGAGACGCCATTATCAGTAATTACGACATAGATATTATCAGTAAATATTTATAAAATAACAAAATAATAAATGAATTACATCAAAAATAAATGAATTACATCAACTCTTTTTATTATACTACAAGGGCATTTTTGTCATTAACACTGTTTTTTGTTCTGTCCCCTGCAACCAAACACATTTCTGTCCTTAGGACAAAGACAATTTTCTCTGTCCTGTCCACTGCAACCAAACATCTCACTGTCTTCAATTCTTGTTCTGTTCTGTCCTCTTCTGTCCCGTCTCGTCTTGTCTCTACCTGCTGAAGACGCTAACTATACGCAGGTAGTGTTTTCCCCATCCTTGTTATGCAGCACAAAATTACAAGCAACACGTGACAGAAGTTCTATTTTATACTAACTTGAATACCCACAGTTAAATGTAAAACTTGACAGAGGAAGTCAACGTCGTGCAATTTTCAAGAATAACAATCGTGCTTTAAATGAATCAATTTTCAAACAGGTTGCCCTGAGGAAGTTTAAATGAAAGACTGTTGAAACGCTCCAAGCACCAAAATTGCAATCATTGTGGATCAGAAATTGTTCAGACAAAGTATAGTGTTTGTGATCGGAAGGAATGCTCGCCTTTATCAATATAATAAAGTCAGCGACATGTGGCCTGAGCATTATCAGTCTCAGCATCTGATTCTGTCTAGACTGCCAGGAACTGCTAAGAGGTCTTCATCACTATCATTAACAGGCTCACTGTTTCTGCTATCAGAAGATGGCGGACTAGTTGAATATCAATGGAACGCAGGAGATGGCTGGAATTGGGTTGAACATGGAACTCTTAATAAAGGGGTTACTTTGGTTGCTTCTCCTGCACCATGCTTTGAAGGTAATCTATTTTTAATCGGTTCAGATGGAGAAGTGTACATGAGATGTATGAATCTAGTAACATGTATATACAAGAGCTGCGGCTATCCATATCTTGGACAGTTAATAAGTGAAGATCAAAAAGAAACGGTTGCAATATGCGGAAATGAAGGATTGTGTATAGATGAAGATTTTGCAGCAAGCTTGAATAATGCTGCTAAAAACTTGCACAGACTCAATAAAACTGCAACCCAAAGGTTGGAATCAAAATGTGCTAATTCTTAAAACAGTTCTGACCCAAATACCCGCTTTGAGGTACATTATCGATGATACAAATATCAATCAAGCTCTCGATACATATTCAACTACTGAATCTAAAAGAGCATGTCCTCGGTATGATTGTTTATAATGAATTAAGAACAACTAACAACCTATAATAGATAATTAGTTCACATTAAATTATTTTATCCTTAATTTATCACAATCGGAAACTTTGTTAGTTTCCAAGGAATGGAATCAAATATAGGTTAGAAAATGTATAACATGAGCAAATAAATCGGTCAACAAGTCACAAATTCTTTAAATGTAACACACAAAATGAACGTGCACCTTCAACCTTTAGCACTCAAACTATTGCATTAGCAGATACTGATCCCAACTCATCTGGGGTTTATGGAAAAGCCTAGTTGCCCAAACTATACAAACATAGCAAAGCATTAACTTTTCGATTCAAGATCAACACCCCAAGCCTAGCTTCAAATTTTAAAGGTCAGCAGTCAATATTCCTACTTGGAAGGATACCATCTCCAGAAGAAAACTAGTCGAGAGGTAAATGTATAATACAATAAACTCCATTTGAATCCCTCAATAAAAATCCATACAGGCTCCCATAAAACAACATAGATAATTAGTATCGCCTCCTGGGACTCCTTGAGCGATGAGATCGTCCTGATCTGAAAATATTTTCAGAAGAGAAATAAATTTATACTTCCAACAAAAGACATCATACCAACTTTCAATTGACAAGTACATCAATTCAATACTAAATCATACAATACATAGCCATTTTGCTATGCCTGAATATACCAAACATCTAAAAGACACATTAAGAAGAGAAAATCCAAAGATTAAATAACAATGAAATAAGAAAGATAAAGACGACATAATGAAGAGTACTTTTACAACTTGATACTTCTCTACAATTTCAATTACAATCCTACCCTCTAGACAATACCTGATAATCCAAAATAGAAGAGCATTAAGCCAGCCAACCAAAGACGTATGTAGAACATACCTCATGTTCCTTCTTTTAAATGGCCCAGTGCTGGGACCATTGCTGAATGCCCAGTCGACATTGATAATCTGTGTGAGCAGTTCAGACCCATTCATTGCAGCTATTGCATTCTGTGCTTCCTCAAATTTCTCATACTCTATCAATGCATAGCCCTAGAAATTCAATAGTTCAATTTGATTAATTAAAACATCATAAGATTTTCAATGAAGCGTATAGAGAACTATAGACAAATATGCAACCCAAAAACTGCAGTCTTGCTTTATCAAGAAAAGTCAAAATACTAAGCCTGCTACAATAGTAATTTACTAAATTTAGGAAAACAATGCTAACATCTAAAAAATGTAGAAGACGACAGCTGTCATGTCTTATCTGTGCACTTTGTTAAAAAAAAAATTCCAACATCACTTATCAAGAAAAAGAAATACCAAGCACTTAAACCATTAACAAATACTTCTCAGTATTCCACTTAAATGTTAAGTGGATCAGGAATTATTCCACAAGATAAAAATGCAAGAGAGACATTATCAAATATGACAACTAGAAACCTAACAGCAGAAAATCCAACTCTTACTACATACAAATGAAGTTTACCTTAACAAAACCAGTGCGACGATCAAGATTTAGGTGCAAGTTCTTAATCTCTCCAAACTCGCCAAAAGCATTCTGCAGATCATCCTCTTGTGCCTCCTCATGCACTCCAGTCACCAAAACTATCCATCCTTCAATGGCTGCACAATGTTGGTAATAAGTAAAGCTGACAAATACTAATATTAAAGAAAGATACATCACTGAACAAACAGTTATGCCACTAGTTTGAAGGAGATTTTTTGGAACTATGCTTCCTTTTGGAATACAGCAACATCCCATCTTGTTTTCAGGAGGCAACAAAATTCAGAGAATAATGTTCTGATTGATAGATGACAGGTCTGCCTCATGAGATGTTCTATATTTGTGATTAGTTGGTTAAGAAAAAGCTAAACTGTAAACGGATGCTATGATATTCGTCTCACATGAATTCCACAATGATCCCAGCTACGTTACTCTCAAAGATTTTCACTTTACAGCCATTTTATCCTTTCCTCAATAATTCCACTTGAAACTTAAAAACTCACGTCACTGCCGCTGATATAAAAGCATCGAGACAAGTCCTAATAAAGAAACTCAGGTCACTACCAACCAATTAAACAATTTAGAGAGCATCTAAGTGTGAGCTAACACATGTAATCACTTCTACAGAGGTGGGGGTTTTTTTTTTTTTATAAGCTTACTAAACCCTAATAAATCCTAACCTAATAAATTAAGCTTCCAAATCTACATAAAAAGTAAAATTCAGCACAAAAAAAAACCCTAAAAAGTGGTTCGCGGGGACTAACAGCGTTGAGGGCCGGGGCCACCATCAGAGCCGAGAGAATCAAAGTCTCGAGCAGCAAGTCGGGTCTGGCGGTCGGCGTCGGCGTCTTCACGAAAGCCGCGGCCTTTAGTCTTCTTGCCGGTAATGGCGGACTTGAGCTTGGGGAGAGGGGCGGCGTCGATATCGACGGCGGCGTCATCGTCCATCAAGTCATCCTCCTCCGGCTCAAAGTCCACCGCCTCAGCGTCCACGTTGGCCATTTCGATACCAAAAGTCCAGACACACAGGAAATTGTGTTGAAGGTTTAGAAGGTTAAGAGATTACATTAAGACATTAAAAAGGGATAGATTACATGTTCAATTCGACGTCGTGTCGTTGTAGGAATATGAATTATCATTGCAACATGAGGACAATAGTAGTAGCCCAGTATCTGTCTATCTGATCCAAAGAACATAGTTTGGGCTCGGACAAGGCCCCCATCACCATTCCACAACAGATGTCTATTGTACCACTTCATAGTTATCATTCATGCTTTTATAAGTTTGTTTGGTAAACTTTCTAAATAGTCTTGCTAGTAGGGATGGTAATGGGTAGGATTTGATTTGAGTATTACTCTATTGATATTCACATTCATTTTTTATGACTCGATCCATATCCATATCTATATCTATCGGTTTTTACGATTTACTGCTTATATCCAAATTTATTGAATTGTTCGAGTTTATGGATATATATCGGATTGTATAGCACATAAAAATATAACTTTTAAATATAAAATATAAAGAGCAGATTTATGCGAACGCTCTAAATCAAAATTACTTTAATAATAATAAGTCAAGATTTTAATTTGTATGTCTTAAAAAATTATAAAATTGGAATAATAAAAATCATAATGTATAGTGCAAAGACAACATATATTTTTCATAATCAAGAACTGGAACAAAGACTGAAATATCCAAAGCTTCAAATTGTCTTTGTGTGAACTCCACAACATTCAAAACTTCATCTCCATATCATTTGCATTATTATCATCCTATATAAAAATAAAATATGATGAAAAAGGTGAGGACTGAGGAGTAAAGTGGAGATTTTAAAACTATTTCTTCTAAAAAAATATTAATAATTTATTATATTTAATCATAAATATTCAAGAAAAAATAAAAAAGTAGAGTTAATAATAAAAAAGGTAGGGAATGGGTATCCATCGGTTCAGGTTATCACTAGACCCATATCCAAATCTATATCCACGTCCATTTTTCAGCATTCATTTAAAATTTATTTTTTAACCTTCATATCCTTTTTTTGGTCAAGTAATGCAGGTATTAATTGAGTTGAAAACCTACTGCCAGATCCCCTATTTCCTTCTTGAAAAACTTTTGGATGGATTATGAAAATTTAGATTTACTTTTCCCTAATTGCGTTTTTCCCTTTGTTCACTGCTTGGCCGATAGCTTCTTTTCACTCGCTCATATGTCTTGTCGTTTGTAGTTTTATTTCTCAGGGCCGGGTCAGTTGAGCTTGTAATGCTTTGGTCTTGTTCTTGAGACATGTGGACTTTGTATCTTTTATTTTTAATTCAATTCTTTTTAATTTTTCAAAAAAAAGAACGTTTTTTAGATTTTGTAATAATTATTGGAATCGATCGTCATATTTTGAAATTAGTAGTTATTGCTCGTCCCATCTCAAAACTTTTATTAGAATAATTCTAAGTGAAATGCAGCTTCTCACCATAGATGTGTAGGTCATATGATGACCAAAGAAATCTCTTTGATGTGCTTCTTAAACATTTGAAGCAAGTCTTTTATTATCTCTAAGGGATTAAACTTAATTTGAATTCAATAGCAAACTGAATAAACTGAAGGATGATCATCTCTTTGTAATTTTGTTGGTTTTGTTGGCGTCCTGGTACTTGTATTGCACTTTAAGGTTTTATAATTGTTGGGGGGCCCAGTGCACCATGGGTCCCCATATAACTCCATCCCTGGTTATAATATTGAATAACATTTTTCTACTAACTTCAGCTTTCATTGTAAAATTCAGTTTCAAATATACACTATGATTCAAAAACACCTCAGCTACAAACGATGGAGAAGAAATTTGTCTTTTCACATCTCTCATTGATGATTGCAAGATACAGTGTGTACAAAGAAGGTCTATGTTTTAGATGGGTCTTGATTGCTTCTTTGGCCCTTTCCATGGCATCATAAAAATATCTCATTGTTACCTTTACTTCACTATCAACTAAGCAAAGCTCTCTCACTAAAGGCTCACAAACACGGATAACAAATTGGCATTGAGACCATAATTTTCTATCTTCCAATATAATTCTAGAAACCTCCACTTTAACATTAGACATAACATGTTGAGATGCAATAACTTATATTACTTGTAAACATTTGTCTTAACTCTTTTTTCATCGTACCAAAAGACTAAAGTAATAAGAAATTTATTGCAAATCTCATCACAGCAGGACGACATAAAATCTTACTATTGGTAAATTTCTTTCTCATTAAATTCAACACCTATGCACAATTATAAATGAACTTGGTCACCTTTTTAGCTTTCTATATAGTCTGACCAATAATAGAAAAATACCTAAGATCTTCTATATTCTCCAACATTAGTTCAATGCAATGTACATACAAGGAGTTCATAAAAAAGAATTATACTTATTATGTAACCTTTTTCCTGCTCACTTATAATGAAATGAACAACGTTTTCTGACACTACTTGATTCACAACTTCATCAAATATCTCAAACGAAATATCAATATTTCTAATCATGTCATATGCATCAATAGACTTCGTAAACATTGAGCCATTTGCAAAATTAACCAACAACAATAACAACAATAATAATAATAGGCTCTTATCTCTTATTTGTCCAATCATCACACATGATTGAACACCCAAAAATAGCCTAATTCACTCTTCTTTTTGCTAAATGATTTCTAATTTCAGAAGCTAAACAACTCACAACTTTACCTCTTAAGTCATCAATCGAAGGAGCTTTGTATCCTGGACCATAAGAGGTTATTGCATCCACCATAAGTTGATACTAATAAGACTGAGAAACACTAAATGATGAACCTGTATTATACCACTATCTAGCTACTGTCACATCGACATTGTGAGTCGCATCTCTTAATTGCATTGCACTACAAATTGAAGGTTGGGCTCCAGGAGTTGTTCGTAATACAAAAAAAACTAGTTACATGTCTTCTTCTTTTCCTCACATTAGGTATAGCTGTAACATTCGCTTCTTCTTGGGCCTAGGATGGGTACTACCAGTACCACTACCAATACTACTACTACCTTCAACATTTTCACAATCACCACGAAAACCAACAAACAAACTTTCACTACCAATTTCAAAATTCAACATTTCCCTTCTATTTTTCTCATGTTGATATTTTTCAAGCAATGTTTTTATTTGTCACTTCAGATCATGGCTTACTTTTTAACAGGGTTCTACATCTCCTTTAACCTCAGCTAAATGCTTCTTTAATCGAGTGATACCTCTAGTTTTCAAATGTTTGTTACAAAACAAGCAAATTGTATGATTCTTCATACCTGGGACTAATGCAACGTCAACTCAAGCTGGATCATTATATCTTCCTGAAACAGTTTGATCAGGAGTACTTAAACTTCCTTCTATTTATCTATAACAATAAATGAATATATTAGTTTTCTAAGAAATTAATCCTTTAGTAGTTTCATCAATAAAATTAGCAGTGTTAAGCCCTTCATGAGGTAATGCAACATAAATAATGTCTTTAACTCTTTATATTAAGCCTAAAGAAGTAAACATTTATGAAACTACAGTAAAATTCAGAAATAGATAGACTTTCCTATTGGAGAGTAGTAAAATCATGCTAAATTTAAAATCGAAGTACAGTATTATGCTTTGTAGTCTTCAGGTTCAAAGATTTAAGATGACGACTCAATGAATCTGAAAATTTAGGTCATGACTTAAACATCCTTAACCTTCCTTAGCATGTTCATCTTTATTCTTGTGTTTTTTTCAGGAATATGATTATTTCCAACAACATATTTTCATAAATCATTACCTTTAATAAATATCTTGAAATGGAATGCACAAGTTGAGTAATTTTTTTCATTAAGATGAACTAAGAAACTTTCACACTTATCCAAAGATATAATGTCAAGATACTATAAATGAGATAAAAATGGAATAATAAAAAAAAAGATTTTGAATATGCCAAGACAATGGGATTGACTAATTTTGGGATAAATAAAGGTGAATATGCGAGAGACTTGATGAGAAGGACTAATTTTAGGATAAAGATTAAAGACAACTTAGAGATATAGTTTTTGCTACTTTTCTATACAATAATTACAATTACAAAACTTCCTCTTTGACTCTTCCACAAGACCATAACCGAATTATTATTATACTCAATTAATTATTTACCCAATATCCATATACCATTTCAATAATTTTAAGAATATGTCAATTAATTATTTACTTTAAATTCTTTACATTCTCGATTTTAAGGTTTTAATCTAAGTTCAAACTTTTAAATCATGCATGTCGTGCATTTCAAATTTTCAATGATAAAAAAATTTCAAATAAATCAACCGAACCACAACAATGAACTAAATTCATTTCATTCAACTCCAATCCATTATCCAACCAACGGCAAATCAAAAATATATTCACAATTTCATTCCAACTTCCAACTCATTCACAATTACAAGTGCAATTAAGCAGAAAAAAATCAATTGAAAAATGAAAACACTCCCAAACAAATTTACAATCGATTTTTAGGTTGGGTTGGGTTTAGATCTGGTATTATTCCAAATCCGACAGCTGCAAATGCATGGAGGACAGGAGGAGAGCAGCCAATGGTGGCGTGATGTGATGGTAGTCCTCGTGGAAGAGGGCTAAAGATTGATGGAGGTTCAGATGAAGCTCGGTGGTGGCGGGTTCGCGTGGTGGAGGAAGATTCGAAGATGATAGTTGTGTGGTGTGGTGGTTCATGGTTGTCTTGTCGTCGGAGAGGGACAAATACCGCTGGAGATGGAGAGGAGAATGAAAGAGAGAGAATGGAGGCTGTTCAAACTATTAGCTAACGAAGTAAGTAAATAGAGTTACTGAATAATACTCTCTTATTCAGCTTGTATTGTATCCAATCATTATATACAGAATACTTCAAATATACAAGTATAGAATAACTACTAACATCTACTAACGTCTAACAGTACTAACCACTAATTATAACTGTACACTATCATATTACAATTAAATAATTATCTGACTAATTAACAAATGATGGATATCGTTCACACACCCCCCTCAAGTTGGAGATGGATGAGGAATCAGTCCCAACCTGGAAGTAAACTGATGAAACTGAGGAGCTGCCAATGATTTAGTGAAAACATCAGTAACCTGATCATGTGTAGAAACATAATGAGGATGAATAAAACCTTCCTTAAACTTCTGACGCACAATGTGACAATCAATTTCGAGATGCTTAGTCCGTTCATGAAAAACCGGATTAGTTGTGATATGAAGGGCCGATTGATTGCCACACCAAAAATCAATGGGTAAAGAAACAACAATTCTAAAATCCTTGAGCAAATATACCAACCATTGAAGCTCACAAACAGCAGTAACCATACTCCGATATTCTGGCTCACAACTGGATCGTGAGACAGTGTTTTGTTTCTTACTTTTCCAACTAATCAGGGAATCCCCCAAAAACATGCAATAACCACTGACAGACTTCCTAGTAATCGGACAAGATGCCCAATCACTATCACAATAAGTAGTCAATTGCATATCACAATCATGATTATAGAACAAACCTCTATCCTTGGTCCCAGCAAGAAACCGCAACACATATAAAGCTCCTTCCCAATGAGAAATCGTTGGAGAAGCCACAAATTGACTAAGTTGCTGCACACTGAACGTAATATCAGGTCTAGTCATGTTCAAGTACAATAATCTCCCAACTAATCTTCTATATTTATCAGCATCCTGAAACAATGCACTCTTCCCATCAAATTTGTGATTACGAGGTAATGGAGTGGGATCAACAACAGAGTCAGTAAAACCACAGTCGGCTAAGATGTCCGACAAGTACTTCCTTTGAGAAATGAAGGTACCCCTAGGAGTCCTAGTAACCTCAATGCCCAAAAAATATTTAACATTGCCTAGATCTTTAATAGTAAAGAGAGAATGTAAAAACTGCCTAACTGCAATATAGCCCAAGTAGCCCTGCTAAAGTCATCAACCACAGTTAACACATAGTGACAAGAAGTAAGACTTGCCTATTTGTATGGTCCCCATATGTCAATATGTAAAAGCTCCAATGCATGTGTAGTAAACCCATCAGCCATAGGAAAAGGCAACCGATGTTGTTTAGCCAGATGACAAACATTGTAAGGATCATTCAAGTTTTTAATATCAAGACAACCAATATGCTGTAACACCTTGAAAGAAGCATGTCCAAGTCGTGAATGCCACAAAGTATCATTGTTATTTATTCGAGAGGAAGTCATACAAGAATTAGAGAATACAAGGTTTGAGAAAGAACAATCAACCTTATCCTTGGGAGTATGGTTTACGCAAGTGTTCAAATAGCTATGAATTATAAAAGAATCAAAGGATTTTGATGTGAGGAAGTATAAGGTGCCCACTATAGCTTCCATAGCAATGATTTTATTACTCTTCAGGTCCAGTGTGAGACAATGGGAAGGAAAGAAAGTAAAGCAAACATTAGCACTATCAGCAAATTTTTGTACTGACAGTAAGTTGAATTTAAACGAAGGAAGGTATAGGACATGGTCCAGAACAAGAGTGGGATGTAGCATACACGACTGGTATGAGTAGCTATCTGTGTACTAAAATCGGGCAACTGTACTAACAGACTGTGTCTAAGTGGTTGTCTATGTTGCATAAGCACATCATCGCAGCACATATGACTGGATGCTCCAGTATCAATAATCCAAACACTACTATCAGAAATACTCAATGCATGTAGTGCTATATCAGCATTACCTACAAAGGCGAAATTAGAGAATTCCTTTCCCGCACCACCAGCTATCGGCAGCTTTCCATTCACAAGCTTAGCCAATTCCTATTGCATAATCTGCATTTGCACCATCAAATTCCCAAGGTCTCTGCTTTTAGAAGATGGTTGTGAATCAAAAGGTGTCTCAGCAACATCAGCTACCATATTAGCACTGGCTTTCTTAAAACCATTGCCTTTCTTCTTTTTAAACTCTTCATACCATTCAGGATAACCATGAAGCTTAAAACAAGTCTCCCTGGTATGTCCCACACCGTGGCAATGATCACATTGCTTGTCAGATTTCTTTCCAAAATCCTTCTTCCTATTGCCAGTCTTATCATCCCCTTTAGAGCCAGAAGTCTTAGCAAGCAAAGCGACATCCGAAGTTTCAGCAGAAAAAGTCAAATTCACCGCTCGTTGACTTTCCACCCGCAAGACCATACTATATGCTCGATCAATATCAGGTGTGGGATCTAGATTGAGGATTTGACTCCGAACACTATCAAATGTCCTGTTCAACCCCATCAGAAATTGTAGTCACTTGGACGCATCAGCCCTCTCCTTAAGCTTCTCAGTCATTCTTGCACAGCAAGAACAACCAGTGCATTCACAACCAGGTAAAGGCATGAGTCTGTCAAACTCATCCCAACATTGATTAAGTTTACTGAAATAATGCGTCACCGAATTATTACCTTGTTCAGTAGAGATCATTTCACGCTACACCTGATACATTTGAGGCGTATTACTTATCACAAATCGTTTCTCCAAAACCTCCCACAAATGCTTGGCACTCGGTGAATAAACAAAACTATCCCCTAACTCCTTAGAGATAGAAT
>JANKYE010000012.1:21109038-21119745 GCA_032467995.1 Erythroxylum dillonii
TAAAGGTTAATTTTGGAAGTAAAATTATAAACATGCATACAAAGTCAAGAATGACACTTATTTTAAATAATTAAAATATATCTAAAACGATACTTATTATGAATCAGAGGGAGTATGATTTAGTTTCTGAAACTCTGATACATTCAACGAACTCTCAAGCCCAAGACCCCACCATCATTTCAGGTTTCCTTTATATAAGCCCGCACGGTTAGGTCAATTAGTCATTAGAAGGGAAGTTGAGATCAAGGCTTCAGATTTGAGTTCTGGCAGCAGCAGTGTGGGAGTTTATTTAATGTGGTGATTCTTTGTGCGCACGGGCATTGAGCCACCCTTTTGAGAAACTGGCTGAGATCAGACCGTGATTTACCCTCCTCACAACTCTATTGGACCGAGGTGTGGAGACACCTAGAGTGGGCAATTTCACCTTCTAAGATCAAGGTTTCCTTTACATAAATTCTATTTAGATGTTCAACTTTCGAGTTGATCAATAATACAATTTATAGATTAAAAATACACATGTTCTTTACAATTTAAAAAACCTTTTAAATTTGTAATTTGCAATTAGTTTATTGATTAAATTATAATTAGTAAACTAATTAAATTTTAATAATTTATTATAATCATCTTAAATTAGTTCAACTTATATTTAAAAGTTAAGCCGAACTATCGTATTAATGACATTTGATTAGGTCGTGTTTAATATTTATATTATATTTTTTTTATTCAATATTTGTTTGATTCAACAATGAAAATATTGAATTAGTTAATTTTTTTGGTTCAATTTTCAATTTTGTAGTTTGACTTAGTTTAATAATTTTTTCTTTTAAAAACTTATCAGTTTAAATTAATCAGCGAATTTTTATAAGCAAATCAATTATATAAACTAAAATAAACTAATTAATCTTTATTTAATAGTCACATTTTTTAATTAAACTTTACATTTTTTTACGAGTGACGACAAATTTTTAATCATTTTCCAAATTTTCAAATTTATTCAATTTTTAATTGATTTTATGACGGTATAATTCTAATTGAACCTTTTAAATTTTAAATATCTTATCTTATCGGTTTAACTTTTCAAATTATTGGTCTTATATTTTTTAATTAAAAATTAATATAAAAATTAAAATCAAAAGGAGATTTTTAAAATTTAAAAGATAAGAGAAAAATATCTTTTACCCTAATTTTGCAAGGAAAAATCAAAGCCATTAATAGATTTCACATTAAAAAAACCCAATAATTCAGGTTCCAAAGTACTGAGGTTGCTTTTTTTTTCCCCCTAGTTGGAGAAGAGTCAATTATTCAATACCCCACATTACCTTTTTCTGTTTCTGGAAAAGAAAGAAAGCTAACTGGTCAAAATCTTATTATATAGGGATGAACAGATTTAGTCTCAGCAAAATCCTGCACAGAGATTACATGACAAGCAAACTAGTGAAGGAGCTTAGTCAGCTGAAACAGCAGAGAACGTGCAGCTTATTGTCTACTTGTGAGTATGGGCAATTGGATTATAATAAAAGCACAACCCTACATGCACTCATCTAGTCTTCTCGTGCGACAAAATTTAATTTTGTCCTTCTGTTCCATAAATTTCAGCTATATATATATATATATATATATAAGTTTTACGTTTATTTATGCGAGATCTACGTAGAGGCCACATAAATGAATGACTGAGATTTATGAAATAGAATAAGATACCATAAAACTAGACAGAAGATCTGAACTCGTCATTTTACAGTGCCTTAACCTTTTCCATTTCTACAATACCACAACCATGTGAAGCCTTAGTTTAGTGGACTGAATATCAAATCATTATATCTTGAAATTTCACGATAAAACGGGGTTTGATAGTACGCAGCTTTACTCTTATATAATAAAGAGACTGTTTCAACTTTAAATACTAAAACAAAAAAATATCATTTTCATGTTGTCGCAGAACGCAAAAATAATCAATTATATTTTGTCGTTTAATACTCCAATCCCAATTTTTTTAATTGCATAATACCCTATTAATAAAATTTTAAGTCAATTTATTTCATGTACATGACTCCTCACCTTAGGAAGATCATCAATGCATGCAATTTTTTAAATAATTTTTATAAAGAAGTTGTTTTCGTGATTTGAACCTATTATTTTATGGTCAATTTAGTAATTTTTCAAATGAAATCTTTTGAATTTACCCATCTAAAAAAAACACATAAGTATTAATTTTCGTCAAAAACATTAAAATATCTGATAAAATTGCTTAAATAGTGCATTTACTTGTCCAAAATCTTATAGAATCTACTGCTACATAACCAACCTTCAAAATGATATTAACAAAATCAGTGAATCCCTCTAAACTAGTGGAATCTATATCAATAAGGGAAATTAATTTAGAAAATAGAAAAGTAAGATTGCTAGTGAACTAAGATTGAATTTATTCTATTACCTGCATCTCTTCAACAGCCATACCAACACACTTTGCACTACTTGTTGTTTAATCTCGGATTAAGAATTAATGATTGGAAAATTGAATTGGGTTGACCCATTCAACCGTAAAAATTGTGAACTATTCAATTTATTTTTAATTTTTCGGTTGTGAACTATTCAATTTATTTTTAATTTTTCAGTTTGATTTATTGTAATAACTCTTGTTGTTATTAGATAATTTTTTAAATTAAAATTTAAATTTTTGTTATCTCTTTTTTTTTATTTCTCACAAGATGTCCTGAGAGAGTTCTAATTATGAGAAGACACTTTTAAGCTATCCACACTTACACTAGTCTCTGCTCAAGTCAGATAGGTTCTTTGCGAGAGATAAAACTCTGACCTTAAATTTTTAACGGTTGCATATATGAGAACGATTTAAACCCGCAACCTCATTTCAGCCAAAAAAAAAAGTTCCATACTAACTCACCCATGCCCTAAAATTTTAACCTTAAACTTAAACCTCATCTCTCTAACTTTCGGCTTAAAAACTACACTGTAAAAGAGAGACTTATTAAGAATGGATAAAAGAGTTCATTTTGAGTTTGAGGCATGCCAGCCCGCTTGTTTCACTTTGAAACCCTACCCTCGAAGTCTTCATATGTCATTCTTAAATATGGTTTTTGGCTCAGACCAAGTAATAGAAAAACAAAACAAAACAAAACAAAACATCACAACCTCAAAAGAACAAAAACCAAACCAAACCAACCCCACATACACACTCCACACAAACATACACTCTCTCCTCCTACTTCTGTCCCTGTCCCTGTATCTGTATGTGTTTCTCTCACTAACTTTGGCTCTCTGTAAACCACAGCAACCGCTCCTCCGGCATGGATCTTTCTGAGGCAACCAACTTTTTACTTTCAAAGATCAAGACTTTGGACCCTGAAAATGCTTCTAAAATCATGGGTTGGATTCTGATACAGGGACTCAGTGAAGCTGATTTGGTACGCTTAGCGTTTGGTCCAGACACCCTTTTACAGGATGTGGTTATGAAGGCCAAAACTCAGGTAGGATTTTTTGCCAACACCTTTTCTTCACCTTGTTCTACACCTATCTCTCCATTAAATCCCATCTCCAGACCCAATAATAGCAGTAACCCATTTTCGCTTTCCTCCCCTAGACTCACCGGAAGTGGTTCTGGGAGTAGTTCTTTTGTTGATTTTGGGAAAAACCAGTTACTACATTCAAGAACAGTTCCTGGTATACCATCCGACTATAGTAGTAATAACCCCATTAGCACAAAGTCGAGTCCTTTTTTATCCTATGATAATATACGTTCCGGCTCTGTTTTAGTACCACCGTTTTCTAAGAATGTTGGCAATAATATCGGCGGATGTGGCAATTTAAACGGCGATATGTTGGATGAGTGTCATTTTGGTGATTATCTTTCGTTTCTTGATGAGTCCTCTTCAAGAAATGAAGAATTTGTGGACCAAAGGGGTCAGTTGGGTACTTATTCACCGGGAAATGGGGATGCCCATTTGCATAGGAGAAGATTTTCGGAGAGTGATGCGTTTTTGGGTGTTGAAGATGAGAGTCTTGGAAATGGTTATAGACCATGTATGTATTTTGCAAAGGGATATTGTAAGAACGGGGACAATTGCAAGTTCATACATGGTGGTTTTGGTGATAATGTTGAAGTGAATGGTGGTGGTGTTATTATCGGTTCACCGAGGGAAATGGACAGACTTTATCTGCATCAACATGAAGAGATGCTGAGAGTAAAGGCTGCACAGCACCAGCGTCGATTGGCTTACAACAAGTATTTGAATTTTCTGTTGCAGCACCAAAGTGACACCCAAAGGTAAAAGCTTTGCTTTTCGGATTTGTTGTTTACTTTAATTTGGGGATCCTACTGTTTGAAGTTGTTGTCTTCCATATAGATCTTTCTCTTGAACTTGTGTGGGCATTTAGAGTTGGTAAATTTTCGTCTTGCCTTCACTTAGGTGCGTTGAACTGTCAGAAAATGCTGCTCAATCACTTTTATTGACGCAAACTTTATATTCAAAAATTGGAAATTTACTTCTGGATTTATTTGTTGTTTGGCTTTATGTGAGTGCTGTTTCAGTAGAAATGCAGAAAAAAAATCTGCATATTTCTGTTATTTCAATCATCGGCCCTTCTAAAATCAAATTATTCATATAGCGTTGCTTTGTCTTGATTGGTAATTATTGTCTGGGTGTTTACTCGATTGTAGACTGGGGACAGCAGCAGAAGCTATAATGGGAGATGAATTCCACAAGGTTGGTCGATTTCATCATGAAAGGAATGACCTTTTGGCAATGGGAATGATAGAGAAGGCAACTTCAGCTTCCAGACAAATTTACTTGACATTCCCGGCAGATAGTACTTTCAAAGATGAAGATGTATCAAATTATTTCAGGTATACTACCTCAATTTCTGATGATGATGCAATCTTAGTAACATTATCAACTTGGTTGAACATGTAGTAATGAGAAACTAACTGTTCCTTACATCTGCAAAATGATGAAAGCATGTGCCCAATACAGTGATGGAACTAAGGTAAAAATAATGACACTGACAAGATTTAGTCATGATAAATCCAAAATAGAAATAATCACAGCCAACTGCATTGAACTTATGTTGGACCAGTGGCTTCCTATCACCTCTAATTTCTGATAGTGATGTATGCTAGATGCCTTGTTGTTTTGGGAATTAATTTTAGGATACCTACTTTGCATATGAAGTTGCACTTGACAGATTTTGATTCTTTAATTCCTTATCCATGAAAAATGCTTTTAAAATTCTGGCTTCTGTAATCAGGACTCGAATCGTGCATTTTGGAGCAGTAATATCCATGCTTTTTGTGCCCTTTTTTCCTTTCGAGAAGGTTACCAACGTGTGCAATCTCATTCTTGCTCTATAAGTAACAACTGTTAATATCTATCTAATTTGATGTTTGCCAGGATAGGGGGTTCTTGTCTTTAGATTTTTTCAAAACTTCTCCTGATCTTTTATGCTTCCAGAATTATGCATCTGTAGTTGCGATAGCAGTGTCTGATCTCATCTCTGGTTGTTAAAAAATGATAGTAATATTAGCCTGAAAATAGAAGTAAGAGTGTATTTGAAAGGAAGAACATTGCTCCATATCAGAAATCTACACATGTTATCTGCTTGACTGCCATCTGCTTGAAAATGCATTTCCTAGTATTTTCTGGACTTCTTAATTTAGTAATTCTTTATATGGGTGTAGCAAGTATTGGTTTTGTAGATGAAGGAAACTTTTCATGCTAATTGTTGTCAATATGGAAGGCCAAAAAGCAAATCATATAAGTTCTCAAACGTTTTGTTTGTGTATCTAACAAAGTGTTCTTTTCCTACTAGCACTTTTGGACCTGTACAAGATGTCAGAATTCCTTACCAACAGAAACGAATGTTTGGATTTGTTACATTTGTTCACCCAGAAACAGTGAAGATTATATTGGCGAGAGGGAACCCTCATTTTATTTGTGATTCACGCGTTCTTGTCAAGCCATACAAGGAGAAAGGAACAGGAAGAATCCCCAATGAGTATGACTTTCTTTCATATTCATTGTTCCTTTTATCTGTCTTACCATTTCCCCTGGAAATGCTTCTAATGCTAATTGAGCAAACAGCAGGAGGCAACAGCATGTCCAGCAACAACTTCTGGAAAGGACAAATTTTCCACTCTGTTCTAGTCCATCTGGGCTTGATTCTAGAGAGCTGTATGATCTTCACATTGGTGAGTGAAAAATAAACATTCTGCAATTGTTTATTGAGAATCTTTATGTTTTTTCGTTACTTTTTTTGTTATTACTATATCTTAGTTTGTTATATTTACCTTTTGTCTGCAGGTACTAGAATGCTTTATAATAATCAGGAGATGATCTTGAGAAAAAAGTTGGAGGAACAGGCTGAATTGCAGCAAGCAATTGAACTCCAAGGGAGAAGACTGATTAACCTAGAACTACCGGAGGTAAGGGGAGATTACATTAACCGTCACCAACGCAGTCTCTCTGTTGGTACTCCTGTTTCGTTGCCCACTAACAATGCCATCAATCAAGATACTGGTTTTAAATCTGATGTAACATACCAGGAAGCATTAGGAGGTTAGCGAATTAGTGATTTTGTTTATGTTAAACATGTTTTGTTGTATTCCAAGGGAGGAGTGTTGATCTTGTTAATTTGTTGAATATGCTAAATGCAGAGAATGTTGGTAGTGTTGCTGCTGCTGCTGTATCATCTACATTTGCTGCTGATGAACAGATTCTTGAGCAAGATGTGAATGCAACTTGCTTTGAGAAAAATAGTGTTTTGACTATCAAAGATGAGGTCATCAGCTCCGATGGTTGTGATGTCCATAAATGGTATGGAATCCTCATCTTCACAAGGCATTTCTCTACCATAGCTCCTTTAGGCCCTCCGGTACTTCCCTTGTTTATCCCTGTTTGCTCCTTTTCGATGTTACTCATTCATGTCCAACTTTTTACAGTCATACGGACAATGTGGACCAAGCTCTTCCTGATAGCCTTTTTGCTTCTCCCTCAAAGTTATCTAAGAACCAGCAGCCAGCCCTTCTCCCAGATTTAACAGAAATCAAAGAAGCCCCTAAGGTCTCTGTCGCATCGTCGTCCATGGATCCTGTTACTTCTACTAGCAGGGGGACTTCTCAGTAGTTGTCTTACAATTTACAGGGTACTGCCCCGTTAGCTGTCAGAGTCATAACCTGCATTTTCCATTTGTCTAGTTCTAGTTGGAAAGTCTAGTCCTGACTGGGAGATGCCTTACGCTTATGGCTTTGATTTCAGGTACTTAGGTAATAAAAGATTAGTGTGGCCAGGAGATACTTAACTTTGCTAGGGTAAGATATTATTGATTCTTGGAAAGACCCATACTTCTCTAAGTTGAACAATTCATCAATGATGAGAGTTTATTTTTGTCCTTGCAGAAAATTAGAGCACATTCAAGGAAGAAAGGTCCTGTAGAGATGTATAGCCAAAGTATACCTGCACTGAGTGGTAGATCTGTAGAGACTATCTCAGCAAGATTGCCATCTTTGTCATCATCAAAATACAATACTACTAACATACATAATGGACAGGTGGACTAATTTTAGTACGGTTTTCATCTTCTTTGTTACTTGTCGCCCATTTGTAGGTTTATGTGCTGGGCCACGGACTAACATGATCCTTGTTACAATGCAAGTTACACATCTTTATGATATATTACCATCTGTTTCCTTGAGTTATTACACACTAAATAGAACTCACGTGTAAGCACTGAGGTCATAGCTCAATGTACAGCCTACAAGGAGAGACCGCCCGGTTCTTAGTTAATAAAAAGGTGCAGTTTTGGTTGCTATGATGATTGGCAAATGGAAAGCACATGGTAGATGGAAGTGGATTAGCAGAACTGAGCGTGCCACATTTCTTCCCATTCCATCTCTTTTTGCTTTTTACCTGTTTATAGTTATAGTTTTAACCACATTGGAACCAGTCCGTCAGATTCAGATGGGGCAAAGTTAGCAGAAAGGTAAAGCAGTAGCAGAATGTTAGATGAGAAAAGGGTTGGTTGGTTTAAATTGGTTGTTCCCTTTTGTGATCAATCAGGGGAGGGGAGTCATACTTTTCCGGTTAGGAGACTTGTTTTGTCTTATTTTATTTCATTTTTCGAGGTCCACATGTGTCTTGTCACATGGGTTGCTGACATTTTTATAAAAGATGGTGCCACTGCCAGGGGGTACCACACTCAATCACTCCCTTCCTTTTCAACTTATTGAAATGTTTGTTTTTCCAGTCTGCTCTGTCTCTGTGCACTGGTCCCGGTGTTTCCGCAATTAGTTTAGTTCTCTGCCTCTCCACTCTCCAGTCTCTACCCTTGAAATTTTGCCTGTTCACTTAAATCCAATAACATGGAAACAACAATCTACTAACTACATATACCACAACAATGACGTAGCTCTTGGTTTTCTGTATTGCTTTACACTTCATTAAAGCTACAGAAGACAATGATAGGCAACAGGGTAAAAAGAAAAAGGTACAAAGACATTAACGTTTTTCTGTTATCCCAAGTTCGACTGATTAAAAAAAAAACATCATGTCAAGAGTTATCAGATTAGTTATTACTTTTGACTTTGCAAAAGAAGCAATTAAGCTTCCATGATTGGCCAATTGCCTGGACTAGAACCTTTAATAAGATCACGTTTGGAGAGGGCACATGGACCACCATAATTGACTTGTCTACATCAAATTTTACTATTATGTCAAAGGTATTAAGATATCAGCATTGACTCCACTGTGCCGTGGTAATGATGTTAACATGTCTGACATGGGTTGTACAGTACAAAGTTGTAATCTTTGTTTCTGATATGTGCTTGCTTAGCCTTTGGTTACCAACCAAATTTTGAGTTACTTTTGATTAATTCCCTCATGTGGGTACTTGACAGTGACTTTAGTTTGGCTTTGTTAGCCTTACTATTGTCATATCCATGTCTACTTATTTACAGTGTTCTTTTCATAAATGCAAGTAGCAATGGTGAGTATATGAATATGAACTCATAATGTGAAAACCCAGGTGGAGTTTTAAGAGGTCCATCATTGCATTTTTATAGCGTAGCCCAACAATATCCAATCCCATACCCAATATAGGTTTTTAGACAAAACCATGTTCTCTATATAATATGAAACGCTAAGCCCATTGCTCTTACCTTCTTTAGGTCCAAGATGATGTAACCCTTTCTTTACCATTTTCCACCGCAACTAGCAATGGCAAATAGCAACAGCATGAGTTGAATTCACTAAAACAAGCATTTCTTTCTTCTAGTCAGGCACAAAAGGATCACATCAGTACCATTTTCCATTAAAACAAATCCAATTTGGCCCTATCACTACGACTATCTTCAACATGTTTTAAGATATATGGTATATGTCATATTATTTGGTTATGATATTTCTTGATAATTGAAGATCTAAGATAATACTGATGAGTTTAAAATTTAAATTCAAGTTAATTAAATTTAATTGGGGATAATCTTCTAGTTGTGATAGAATCCTATCTTTAATTAATGTGTATTTTGACAAGAAGTATAGGTATTGCATGTGGGGTACTATTGGAATTTCATATTAGTTAAAAAGAGTTTTTGGATGGATATTAGGCTTTGTTGTGTGGGATTTTGGTATGTTAATTGACAACTATCTTGAGTACTTTTTGGCGGGTGCGTCAATTGTTTTTTGTGAAAAATAGCTAGTGATTTTGGAATTTTTGGCTTTGGTGGGATACACGGCCATGTTTATGAGTGAGCAATGTAAGTGCCTTGGGTATTGTGTGGATTGACGGGTTATTATTGAAGATGTGGGCTATTGTTTGTATGTTTTTTGATGGTGTGCTCCTTGCTTGATTGATAACAATTCAAGGGAGTAGTACGGGTTTTCTGAGTGGGAGATTCACGGCTTTGTATCGATCGTGTGGAGATAGCTCACGTTGGACTATCATCCTTGTGGAGTGGCTCATGATTGGGCTGATTATGTGTGAACAACTTTCAAATCTCTTTTAAAGAAGCTAAGCCTATAGAAAAGTTATTCAGTTTCACGACTCTGTATTGATTGTGTGGAGGTAACTCACGTTGGACTATCATCCTTGTATAGTGGCTAACGATTGGACTGATTATGTGTGAACAACTTTTAGATCTCTTTTATAAAAGTTAAACTTATAAGAAAGTTGTTCTATTTCAATCTCAAGAGTGTTCAGATTTTGCTATTAATTTTTCAGATACTTAGTCTTTTATTTATTATTTTTCAATTAATCGATTGTTGAGATAAATCCTCTGATGAGGTTAGTACAAGGCTATAGTACTATTGAGTGCAAAATTCTTTCATAGGAAGTGAGATTGAGAGATAGTGTCAAGGGTTAAGTGGTGTCGAAATCTATTGTATTTTGGTGAAAGTATTAAGTTGGATCAGAGTCCCACAGACGTAAACAAGATATGCCGAACTGTATTACCAAATTTTTGATACCTTTTATTATTTTGTTTTTTATTGCTTTTGTTTTTATTTGTGTGAGAGAGGTCCACGATAAAATTGAAAAATTTACGAAATTACTACTCCTTTGGTTTTTTTCAATATGCAATAAAGAGAGTCTCTGACTGACATGAAAAGAAAAAGAAATCTTTCCGAGCACGGTCATGGATATGATACACACATACTATCATTCTAGTCGTGCAAGAGACGTGTGACTGTACCAGAAATCTGC